>JBBPBX010035146.1:16290-32219 GCA_038048925.1 Garcialebias charrua
AAGGTGTGTTTTCATATCCAGCGAGAGTGGGCGGTCCCCTCACGCCTTGTGCTTTTTTTGAAATCATCTTTCCTTATGACTGGAAGATTTTTCAAGCTGCATTTCTCCCCTGCTGGAAGTGGCGCTCTGTGAAAAGAGAAAGTGCAGGAGTGCTGGCGGCTCAATGGCTTGACGATGAGGAGGAGAAGGAGGTGGGGGGTGGGGGGGGCTAACGCTGGGTGCCTCCTTTTTAAAGCCAGATTCTCCCCAGATACCTCTGTGCTATTCATCAACAGCTTTTCCAGGGCTGTGAAAAATCAATGTGCTCTGCACTGCAAACAGTTCATAATGATGGGGGATGGAAGTGGGGGGAGCCCAACTGCAACAGAATTGATTTGTTTAAGTACAATAACACGGCTCTGCAGCGTGGCGAGGAGGAGGCTCGAGCACCCAGACAAAGACTGACTGGCAGCATGAAACCACAAGCAGTAATTGATAAACTGCTGGCAAAGTGCAAATCTGAAATACAGAGACCTGTTATCTAATTAAAGGAGTTTCTCTGTAAATTGCCACCTGACAGAGGAAAAAGACCCACTGAGTCGCAACTGTGTAATTGACCTGCCGATCCACTAAGAGAGAGATCGTTTTTCACCTATTTTATGTCACCTATGTATAAAAATTACACGTGCAGGCACATTGCAGCATGTAGTTGAAAGTTTTGCAGATTTTTTTTCTTCCTCAAACACGTTCACTGTGTAGGAGGGTTTTATTAGTTTGTTTGGTTAGGTTTGCAACAAATCTATTCCGTTATGATCATGAAAAGACGATAAATACAAAGTAATTTAACGCTGTCGTTCTTTCTGAAGTTTGGCATTGCTTCAGGCGAGACAAAGACGGGATACTCTGTACGCCGAGCTGGCAGCTCCGCTACGCATTTTGTTTTATTACCAGGTTGACACTGGAACTCAGACGTGAAGTGCAAGAAGTTCATTCAAGGCGCCGTTAACTTTTCTCTAAACTGATAAATGTCTTGTGATCAACGTGGTTGTGTTTTCACAGCCAGACCCTCAACATGTTTGTGTATTCTCCCACAAACATGCTCAAATAATTGATTAAAACACGACTGACGTGTTTACTTGGCATTTCTTTCCCGTCTAATCAAGTTCTCAAACTGCTTCTCGTGAAAAGGTATGTTTTTCTCCTGATACTGCAAATACCAGAGGTCTGGAGAAAATTGTGTCAAGACAGACTTTCACAATAAAACATTTCTCCCTGCCTCTTTAAAGCTGGCCACAGAGGTCCATTTATCATTGTTATTATTCCTTCTGAGAGGGCCTCACAGGTTTAATTGGGTCCTCATGGAGTCAAAATCCCCTCTGTTACTGCAGCCACAAAAAGCTGGACAGGCTCATTCCTCCTTAGCCAGCAGCTGGTTTTTGCTGGCTGCATGTCACTCTGTGCAAAGTGGCCCTGAACCCAGCCAGTGAGTCTGGGTTGCAGGTGGGAGGGTGCAGGAATGGACGTCACCCTCCAAGCTTGGATAATGGCATGAGAGGGACACCCAGGAAGAAGCTTTTACCTGGCTCTGCTCTCAGCGCTGTGGGGAGATCCCTTCAAAGCCGTAGGGTGTCCATCTTATCGGCCAACTCACTGGGGCCACTATAACCAGTGGACTCATTTAGCATTTCAACTGGTAAATAAAGCAGGCTTTGAAAGAAAGTGCCACAGAAAGATTGTTCTAAAACTTACGACCTTTGAAGAAAGATACTTGTTCTCAGAAGTAAAAAAAAAAAAGTTATATTCTTGTTTTTTTGTGTTTTAATTAAAAAAATTAATTTGGATGACTGAGACTACATGAGCATGCTCTTTTCACATGAAAGGGAGCGCAAAAATCACACTTCCTCATGACTGCTTCTGCTGAAAAGATACAAGTCAAACAAGATATGCATTCCTGCTTTGCAAACAAATCTGGTAAAGTGTGTGTTTATAGGAGAAATTGTAATATGCAAATAAAGGACATACAGTCAATTTGTTTTTCTTTTGGTAGAAAGTGAAGTTAAAAAAAAACAGATTCTGTGCATTTATGTCATCGTAACTTTTTACGCCGCCTTCTCGAACGACAAAAGCGTTGTTGGATATATTGTTTTTAATCCCAGATAATAGTTTGGATGAAACTCTCCATTGATGTGGGAGAACTTTTAACATAAACTAGGGATGCACGATATTAGGGCATCGGCCGATATTAGCGATAAAGTTAAATATTGTCCATCGGCCATTCAATCAAAGTAACTCACTGATATAAAAGGTGCTGTTTATAATATATATATATATATATATATATATATATATATTATATATATATATATATATATATATATATATTAGGGCTGGGCGATATGGAAAAAATCATATATCACGATATGGACTTTTTTATATCACGATAACGATATATATCACGATATATACAACACGATGTGTGTGTGTGTGTACAGGAAAAATTTGGACCAAAGTTTTTTTATTTTTTTATTATTTTACTACAGATACAGTTACAATTATAAGAATGTGAACAAAAAGAACAAGGAAATTTGGACCAAAGTAAATTTCTACTTTGGTCCAAATTTTTCCTGCAGGTGGCAGTAAAACAACGGCTGCTAATAAAACCACAAGAAGAAATCCGCTCTGGAAGTTGGAGTAAACAAGGCATGAAACAGAAAAGAGAAAACGTTGCGTTTGATTCCGGTTCTGTTGTGTCTCTGGTCTGTTTTGTATTGGTTAACTGGACCCGAGTTCGGACTCGGTTGGACTCTGAGTTCGTGTCCTCTGGACCCATTTTGTCTCAGAGTTTCAGCGGAGCGAAATAATCAAAGTCAAAGTCAAAGTCAACTTTATTGTCAGAACTGCAATATGTACAGGACATACACAGGATTGAAATTGCATTTCTCTCTCAGTCCCTCGGTGCAACAGTAACCATTTAAACACTAAACACTAAACAATTAATAAACAAGCATAAAATGAAATAATAAAAGTTTAGTACTGTCCTGAGTTTTTTGCATAGTAGTTTTTCATAGTAGTATAAAAGTATAAAAAGTTTCACCAACACCAAAACACCAACATTTAATAAACATAATCATAAAATGAAATAGAGTGTAATACTGTCCTGAGTTTTTTCATAGTAGTTTTTCATAGTAGTATAAAAGTATAAAAAGTTTCACCAACACCAAAAACACCAACATTTAATAAACATAATCATAAAATGAAATAGAGTGTAATACTGTCCCGAAGTAGGGGTGTAACGGTACGCTAAAATCACATTTCGGTTCGGTTCAATTACAAGGAGAGCTCGGTTCGGTTTATTTTCAGTTTACTTTCGGTACAAAATTATTTTTTTTTACAAAATAAAGACTTACAAAATGTTTATTTTGAAAACATGCCAAAAATATGTTTGTATTGTATTGTAGTAATAAATAAAAGTGACCCATTTGGATGATATTTTAAATAAATAATACTGTAATAATAATAATAATGTCTTTTCCTGTCATCTGCGTATGTTTCCCATACACAGACGAAATTCGTCTCTGCATTTAACCCAACCACCTACCAGGTGGTGCAGTGAGCAGCCCGAAAGCGCCCGGGGAGCTGGAGAAATAGGTGTGCACTCATAGACACCCCAAGGTGGGTAGTGGCCGGGACGCGAACCCGCGTCCTTCGGGTCCCAAGTCAAAAGCCCTGCCACTAGACCATCTTATAAACAGCACTCTACAATAAATAAACTATATGAACAATAATAAAAATCTTAATAAATGCAATAACAGTCAGAACCAGAACAATAAGCAGCAACAGACTGTTTACAATCTAACTAATCAAGTTTTTGTTCAGTAGCAGCAGTGTGGCTGTATTTGTCCTCATTACTGTACTCACAACTTCTTCTTGGTGGGACAGGTGTTGGAACAGTTCAGAGTTCAGTTCAGTCATCACACACTTCTTAGCTGCAGGTGGATTTACCTCTGTCACAGACTGGAAATAAAAAACAAAAGAGATTTAAAAAAAAAACAAGTTAATAAGATTATGATAAAAAAAAAGATTATTTAGATAATAATAATAAAAGAAAAATACCTCTTGAACGGTTGAATCTCTCACTCTTCATCATCATGGCAGGGCTTTAATCTGGTCCAGGGCTTGTTGTTGACAACATCAGTTAGTTTTTTCATAAAGAGCTGAACTTTTTGAAGTGTTGACGTGATGAATGTCTCATAGCGACGCTCAGCAACTTTAAAGCCTGCGCATATAACAACGTTCAGACTTAGATTCGAGATTTAAAAACTCATACAGCTTGTGTTATTGCTCTGGACCGCTCTGATTACCTGATGAAGTAGTTTTAATACAGCTGCTGTTCACGTTCGGATGAAGTAGTTTTAATACAGCTCTTCGTTCACGTTCGGATGACAGTTTCCAGCGCGTTCACGTTTTAGACGTGTTGCTGCTGCAGAGAGCTGCGTCACGCAGTTGTTGCAGAGTCTTCATGAAGCAACGTCCACACAAGCTGCGCGTGCGCTCGTCTTTTAACAAGAAAGCTATAACGTTCACAAACAGGAGACCGCACGAGATGCTAACGGCTAAATGCTGCGCGTGCCACGCGATAATAGCTCCGTGCTGAAACGCGCCCAGGTAATTTTGTTCCGTGGTGCATATATTCCCCTGTTAAGAACGTTAACAGCGTGCGTCAAACATAAAGCAGCGCCGTCATCTCGCAAAACCACAATATGAAGCTTCTTTGCAACAGTTATTTTTTTATTCTTATTTATCACGATAGAGACGATAGAAGGAAAGTAGCACGATAGACACGTTTCTATCGTCCCCATGATATATATCATCATATNATCCATCCATCCATCCATCCATTTTCTTCCGCTTATCCGGGGTCGGGTCGCGGGGGTAGCAGCCTAAGTAGGGAGGCCCAGACTTCCCTCTCCCCAGCCACTTGGAGCAGCTCCTCTTGGGGAATCCCAAGGCGTTCCCAGGCCAGCCGAGAAACATAGTCCCTCCAGCGTGTCCTGGGTCTTCCTCTGGGTCTCCTCCCGGTGGGACATGCCCGGAACACATATACACATATATATATATATATATATATATATATATATATATATATATATATATATATATATATATATATATATATATATTAGAGGTGTCGTTTCTTTGCCCGAGCCCGACCCTACCCGAGCCCTACCCGACTTCGGGTAGGGTAGGGCCATATTTTTGCGTTTGATTGGCGGGCCGCGGGTCGGGCTCGGGCTTTGATGTGGTTTTTTTTAATCATACAGCACAAACAAAACTAAATAAAAATGCACACAATATAAAATTGTTTTAATCTGCTTGTAAAGAATATAAGGCAGTAAGTTTATTGATGAGGAAATAATTAATAGAGTGAATTTAGATGGTGAAAACCGCAGCGCACTGAGCGCAGCCACTCAGCCAGAGAGCAGGCGCGCGGCGCGCGCCTGGACGAGCGTCTCCCCCGACATGCTGGACTTTTTAGTGACATTTCTCGAACCATTTTACCGTGCACAGAGAGAACTGGAGGGTGACAAATATCCCACCAACCTGGTTTGTCTCTGGAATGAGAAACTGAAGCTGCCAGTCCTCCTCACACACAGACTCTCCGCAGCAGGTGTTTCTGCGCGACATGCAGAAGTGCTGGAGCGCAAAATTATTATCCACGACTTGCAGAGAGTTGCATTATTTCTGTGGCCTAACTTTAACAAGCTCAAAATTATGTCACCAGCTGACGTGCGTCAGGTGCACGCTCACGTCCGCACACTGCTCTCTGCGGCGGAACAAGTTGCCGCATTCCTGACATTCCTGAAGCTTCAACAGCAAACTGCGAGCAGCGCGCTCACACCTCCTCCATCAAAACACAGAACAACATCAAGTTCTTTTGCTGAGTGGGAGAACGCAGTAAAAGCTTAATAAATAAACGTAGTGTTTTTTTTTTTTTTGTTGTTGTTGTTTTTTTTTTTAATCGGGTAGGGTCGGGTCGGGCGGTGATTTCTAGGAAATCAGCGGGCTCCCTCGGGCTTGGGTAATTAAACTAAGGGCTCGGGTAGGGTAGGGCCGTGTATTTCCGGCCCGATGACAGCTCTAATATATATATATATATATATATATATATATATATATATATATATATATATATATATATATTTATTTATAGACAGACAGACAGATATAGAGAGATAAGGTACTGTTTTTGTATGACAACCCAGTGACAAGGATGCTTGCAGTGCCAGCACAATGTTATGACCTCCCTTTCTCTGTTCAAGACTATTCTGAAAACACATCTCTTTAGACTAGCTTATCATTAACTTTACTGAATGTATTTTTATTATTTTGCATTTTATAATCTTTATGTATTTTATATTTCAATTTGTCGCTGATAATGTTTGATCTGTATTACACTGTATTGGTTTGTTAATGCCTCTTATCAACAGGTCTGGTTCCTGTAAGGTCCCATTGTGGCTAGTTTGGGCCAGTTCCTATGGGACCGGTTTATTTCTGTATCCATGCGCGCATTAGGACCCCTTTAGTGGGCGTGAAGTTCTCCTGCAGTGGGCGGGTAGTTCTCCTGCAGTGGGTGGATCATTAATATCAACGCTTCTAACCAGCTGGTGGCGCTAGTGATACATTAAGCTCTTTACGAACCACCACTAACAATAGAAGAAGAAGAGCTGGGGAAAACAACACACAACAAAATGGATGACCTCGTTGCTTTTTTCAACGTTCTGCTTTGCCTGTTGCTTTTTCAAAGAGTAGAAGAACTGAGCAGAGTTGGGAGGGAAGCGATTTTCAATCACAGAAGACACGTTATTTTCAGGCGTCGAAGAGAACTTCTGTTCAGACGTTTAACAGCAATCCGAACCATGGAAAGGCTGCGTTTATCCACACAAAACACTGAACAGTCTGGAGCAAAGTAGAGTTTTTGAACGTTTAAATGAAGTTTCCATAGCATAGCATAGTTCATTACTTATTAATAAACTACATTACATTGGACTCTGGAAAAACCTTTTAGTGTTTATGCTTAACCTTGCAGCTTATTAAATTAAGCTATCGCACATTATCTCAACAATTGAAGTGATGTTTAGCAAGAGGAAGCTAGGCTTTTTTAACTTCGATTTGATCCTCTATCCATTAAAAAACTACATGATTTGAAAAACATGGCTATAGTGTTTTAAATTTAAATCCTGCTGTGCTCCATTTTACCAGTCAAACTCACGGAGATATTTTTTGACCTTGGGTAAACATGCTGCAGAAGCTGCTGGATCCACAGGATGGACATCAGGCCACAGGTGTTTGAGATGCTATGATGGAGAAACTCCTGAATGAGGATGATTATAAACAGATTACACAAATCCTACACCTTTATAACTGTACTGCTATGTAGATTGATTTACAAAACATGGAAATAATGTATTATGGCTACAATTTCCAGTACTCATTACAGAAAAAACAAAACAATAGAAAAGCTACTCCTTATTTGTAACTGTCACTAATCATCTGAGGACCTTTGTCAATTTAATGAAAAATAGTGTGTGTGTGTGATTCAAGTTATAAAGCTGTGCTTTGCCGTGAGCTTGGGTTATGGAGATTGACACATGCCGAACAATCTCCATTTTGCAAGCTTACAGAACGCCACAGCTTTATAACTTTATTCACACACTCCATTTTTCATTAAATTGACATTGCTCCTCAGATGATTAGCGAAATGTCTTCACTTCAAATGAAAGTCTTTTTTTTTTTTTATCCATTTTGGTTTGGATTTGACATGTAAAGGATAACATAGAATCTTCACCAGTGTCGTTATAGGTTAAAAAAAAACAAAGTTACTTTGCTTATCCTACACTATTGACTTACAACAAAAATGCTGTAAGCGCTTCACTTTTGAAGATAAGATGGAAGCACAACTTACAATTGTGTTTTTATTAGAAATTAAGGCATACAAAACAAGAAAAAACTTTTTTAAGGTTTAGAAATATACATCTCTCGTAACTTATCGGTTTGCCATGGAACGGGCAACCGTTTCCAGCACCCCAAGGAGCGCTTGATTGAAAGCAGCCCTCTGGTCAGCCTCCTGCCTTCGTTGTGCTGCTTCCTCTCTTCTTAAAGCCATTTCCTCCCTCAGAATGGCTTGCTCCTGCTCCCTCGCTGCGTCAGCTTGACGTTGACTCTCCGCAGCAGCGGCCTCACGTGCTTTTTGGGCTTCCTCGATGGTTAACCGGAAGTGTTCCTCTCGCTGTGCCCGGTTCTTCTCCTCCTGTTCAGTCTGAGCTGTAATAAAGCTTTCAGCTACAGTTGTCGCTTTGCGCTTTCTATGACCTAGATAGAACAAACAAGAAAATGGCTGTTAGACAATGAAGTACAGAATGATACAGTTTTTAAATACGTTATTGAAGTTTTAGTTCCTGCTAATTTTGAAAAAAGATCGTAACATCAGGAATATGATTCTCTTCATAAAGCAATCTTGCACCTTTATGGTGGTAAGCAAGTGGGTATAAACAAATGACATGTATTCTTTTTCAAGAGTTTGTGTGAATTTAGAAAAAGAACAAGGCCATCATAAAACAACAAAAAAAAAACACACTGAATAATATGAATTATAAACTTGATGAATGAAAGTTAAAGTAATAAATGAATAATACATTTTAGCATTAACACAATTGAATAATTGATAATGTAGTTTTACTACATGTACGTTGTTTTACAAGAAAATAGTAAACACAACACAAAATTACTATCAACGTGATGTTAGACACGTTTGGTGCTGCTTCATACCTAGTAAGGGGTGTTGGGTGGGGCCTTTCTGCTGCGTGTTGACCGGCGGAGTGGATGTAGAATTCCTTGAAGCTGTACTTGGAGATTCAGTGGTCGGGGAAGGGTTTGAAGTGGGAAGGCTTGGAGAGTCAGAAACAGAATCTGAAGAGCCTTCTTCTTCTTCATGGACACTGTCTGCATCAAAAAAAGAGTGCAAAAACAGAAACAAAGTACAGTTAACATTGATGCCAAGTAATGACGACGTAACAGTGTGAGCCTCATTTGTTAAGATAGTGTATATACAGAATTTCTTGAATTAATTCTAATAGCTATTAATATAAATTTAATGCCATTACAATGTTTTTAATACTACTACAACACTGAGCTGGAACCATTGTATTTCAGTTCAGAGCAACTAATAGTAAAGTGATAAATTACTGTAATTTTCTTCCTAAAGTTTGGTAGTAAATGTAGTTTTATAACTATTTTTGTATGCTGGATACATCAAGTTGCTTCTTGCCTCAATAAAAAGCACTGACCTACTTGTTATTTAAATCTAACCCACGGCAAATAGTTATTTAACTTTTCACACACACAACATAACTCTAATGGCAAACAAAAAACTTGAAACTTGAAACCAGAATAGTTTAAAATAATTCATCATTGAACACATGCAAAATTCAAATAGAGGGGGGAAAATAATAACAGCTGTACTGTATATTTCTGCCTGTAAGTCTCTGTTTTTAACAAAATTTACATGCCCTGGGACTTATAGGCCAAAGTGACATATTTATCGAATTTTTCCCATATTTATAAACCATTTTTGGACAGATATAACCGTTTCCATTTAGACTAAACCAAAAACAGCTGCACCACCCCGGTGAATTTGACCATTAAAGTGCATTTATTAAGCAAATGATAGACTGACACGCAACTCTGCTATAATTTACAGCTAAGAAACAATTCTTTAGGAGCTTTTTTGTTGTTAAATTTAAGATAAACGAGCGCATGCCTTCTTCCTTGTTGTTGTCGTCCCGCACGCGCGTGCAACAGCACCAAGCGCCAAACTATCTTTACAGCAGATTATTAAATCACGTTTTTAGTAAGAAAACGTTAGACTGAGACACACCTATGCTATAATTGACAGCTAAATAATTGTTTATGTATTTTTCTTCAGAGAAAGGGGCCGCTCCGAGTCCTCCCTCCATCTTTTTTTTTTTTTTCAGAAAAGCCTCTCGGCTGTTGCTGAAGTCTCCGGTGGTTTTTCAGTCCAAAAACGCTCAGAGAGTTGCATGACTCACTGGAAATATGTTTAAAGTTATAAAACACTCACCATCTACTATAGACTCCAGAAGAGAAGTGCTCCTCCGACTTGTTGTTCTCGATTTTTGGCAGCATGGCAGCTTGCATTTCCTGGAAGACTTCTTCTTCTTCTTCTTCTTCTTGGCGGATTGCAAACAACGTTCAGGTGCATACCGCCACCTACTGGAGAAGACTGAATCTCCGCCCTCCGACCTAGGACTACGCCCCCTGACCAATCAGTGACCACACTGTGCTGATGTCATAACTGGACCCATGAGAACTGGTACTTTGTACCTAGTTGAGGCAGGCACCAAAATAGGACCGGTTTCTCGTGAACAGGACCCTGTGGGTACACTCCATAACTAGTTGTTAACTAGTTACGAACGAGCCCGAACGAGCGCCAACAGGACCTGTTGATAAGAGGCATAAGTGTCCTTGGGTGTCCTGAAAGGCGCTTTTAAATAAAATGATTAATATTATTATTACTATGCCGTTGAGTTTAGATTTGAGAAATTTAAAACATTTCCACTGTTCGACTGTTGTCATTGTACAGTATTAAAGCAGGGGTGTCAAACGCACTTACTAAAGGTGCCAAAATTAAAACCTTTTTCAAACTAAGGGCCAGTTTCAGAATCTACATTAACTCAAGTTAGATACAGTACCTAAACATCTTTTCTTGGTTGCAGGTTCCTCAGCAAGAGCTTGATTGGTCTCATTTGACATTCTCTGTTGCACTTTTGACATCATAATCAAAGATTACTGAAAAAAAATTACAATGATAAACTTATTTTAGAATGAATACATTTTGCAATAAACATAATCCAAATTGAAGTGTTACATCATTTTTAGCCCCTTTTTAGCATTTGCATTTGGTAGCAGGCCAAATTGACAAAGACCAAGCAGAATAATGTTGTATTTTAATTCCACAGCAGAGAAAGCTATGTAGTCTCTGTAAGTAGGTCTAGGAAGAAAAAAAAAACAGTATTGGTATCGGTTATCGACCAAATAAGTTTTAACATATTGGATATTGGCCAAAAATCCAATATCATGCATCCCTAAAACAGACGCAGTATTTAGAATAAAAAGTGAGGTATCAGTACATCAAACATTTTCTGTTACATTATTATTTTAAAGAGAGCCAACCATATGTCCTAGAGTCCTTGTGCATTAAGGATTTGCCCAAGTTTCTTCACTTGAACCTCTGCTACTACTTAATTCATAAACTCTCATATTAACAGAAAATAAAATGTATAAGGCACAAGGTTCATGAAACATACTACCAGCTAACACAAGAATGGTTATCCTATACAGCTGTTGGGAAGGCGCCGAACCAGTCTGTTAAGTCAAAGGCGAGGTGAGTCGTGTGTACGTGAAGCTTTACTAGGCCCAACCAAAGGCCTGCAATAAGATCTGTGTTGTTGAATCAATAGCGTGTAGCTAAAATGTCCAGCATATCATTCACTCAGCTCTCACGTGCGCAGTGAAGATACAAGAGTACACAAGACTACTTTCTACACTTTAAATGTAACACTTTCTGTGCAGATATCCCTTTGGCACAACAAACATAGAGAAAAATATGCAAACAAATTGTACAACGTATAACGTTCTGTATAGCCCAGCATGAGAAAGCTATGTCTCATTTAAATGATAATTTTTTTGTACAGTTAACATGGAGGGGATAAATGAACAAGAAAACCTTGCCGTCCAACAATGCAAGTAAACAAAGATTATGTATAGAACATAATCTATTAGAAAGACACAGGCACATAAAGTACTTCACTGCAGCACTGTAGAGATGATTACAAGCTAACAGATAATGGTTTCCACCGTAATACATTTAGAGGGCATGAGACTCAGCAGTTAGCTCCCCAATCTTCACTCTCAACTGATTAACACAAATGTGGGCGCCTAGTTAACCACCGCTGCTGTAATTACTGTATGTGGAACTTCGCACACACATACACCACACTACAATACACTAAGGCACACAAGTGCAAAAAGGTACACTTGTATACATGTGCGCCACCAGAGCAACATCACAGCAATCGCCAATTACATGTTTTATTTATGTAAATGCAGGTAATTTACTTCCTGCTGTGCATGACTTTGCAGCATGCTTGCCCTCCAGCATCAGCTGTTAGTTTTGAAGACTGACTGAACACATGAATTTAAATAATCCAAAGTAGGTTTTCCTTACAATTGAGAATAATAACACACCCTGGAACAGATTGTTATTTCATTCTGCGTTATTATTTCTGATAGAAGTGGCAGTCCAAACCGTGAAAAGAGAACCCAAAGCGTACACAAAGCAGAGTTTTGCTTTAAATTACTGTTTTTTCTAGTTCCGAAGAGGGAGCTTATGCTCATGAGTCCTGCATGAATTGATGGCTTCAATATTGTTTCTCCTCCTACTCTTCTCTCTATAGTATATCTCGTTTCAAAAGCGAGAGCAGCCCAAGAGGGTGCTTGTATTTTTCTTCCTTTGTTTCCAGTGCTTCCCTATCAGAGCAAGAAGGTGGTAGCAACTCCCACGAGGGAGATAGAGATAGAGGTGTATAGACTGCTGGCAGAGCGCTGAAGCAAAGAAAAGCTGCACTGTCTGACCGCAGACATAAAAACCATGCCCCATTCCTTCCTTTCTCTGCCCAGCTTTATCCGCAAAGCAAATTTTATGCCCAGCAGCAGGAGATTTCTCTTGGGGCACCTGTATTTTTCTGTTTACTATCCCACTAGCTTAAGAGCTGAGGAGAGTTTACCATAAAGCAATAAAGACAAGAAAATGCAAAGAAACCAGCAGATCCTCTAAACCAGCAGCAAAGTAGAGGGTGTAATGAACTCTGATAAGTCCAATGAAATAACCTGCATTTGCATTTTCAACCCCATTTTTCATCTCTCCCCCTGAATATAGCTCCTCTGTCTTGTAATAAGGGGAAAGAAACAGCAATGTAAAAGAAGGGGGGGTGGGGGTGGGGTGTAGCCAACATGTACACGGAGGAATCCAGGGAGTAAAAAGAGAACACATTACCACTGGGAGGGGGAAATGATTAAAGGCTGAGATGAACACAATCTGCTGGTTCCAGAGGAAAACTAAAGGAATTTCCAGATCCAATAGACATCAGAAACCTTGTTCAACCATGACTGTGCTGGCTGAAGCCCATTTCCCCACATTTGCCCCTTACTAAGTTATTTGAGTATTTCTTGCAAGTACAATCACAATCATGGCAAGAATAGACTTTTGAAAAAAATAACAACACTACCTTCTAACTATATTGGACAGATTTGGGGTACAAAATTGTTTATCTGTGACTCTTTATGGTTTTGGTTGTTGCAACTAATCAGGTATAACAGCATTTAGGTTGACTCAGTTGGTAGAGTCTCAAGACAAAATGGACAAAGAGAAAGAAAAACAAGAGCATCAATAATGAAGTGAAGGAGATGGCAGGAAGAAAACAAAGCTGTGCCTAACAAATGAGAAAACAGGCAGAGCATCTCATTGTGAGAACGCTAACGACAATCAATTAGCAATTCCTCATGATCTTCATTGCGTCTGAGTATAAGGTGTCTTAATGAGTCCCATTTCCATTAGCTGCTAGACTCAAGAGGCATAAGGAGGAGGCTGCATCCACCAGCTCCTCCATCTCATTGCCTAATGACTGCAAGAGTGGATTACACCATCAATTCCTCGCCTCTCTTTGTTTATCCCTTGTGTAAATAATGGTCAACCATTACAATGCATTAAGTGAGCCACTCTCATGCAGCGACTCATGGAGAGAAACAGGATCACAAGTGTTTCCAAGGCATCCTCCACTGATCTCCAGGAAATTGGATACCAGCCATGCTGTGTGGTGGCACAGCACAAGAGGCTTGATAAACATTTGGTATGACTGGAAAATATGACTGGTGATGAAATGTGGGGGAACAGATACCAATTGTAACAACTTGTCAAGGCAGTTCTCTTTCATTAATGAGTTACTTCAACTAAACTGATTCTTGGATCAATTAAAATTCCTTGTTACGTCAAAGGTGGGAAACCCTTTCCCAAAAGGAGCTATGTGTAACTTTCTGTAGAGCGCAGAACTTAGAAATATTTTCAACAGGCAAAGCATTCTGGTCCCTCCCCCTCAGAGCCATATATGGCTCTGCTCCACCTTGCTCTGCTGAAATTCAAATTCAAGCTCTGTTTTTATTGGCTGATTCAAATTCAAGCTCTGTTTTTATTGGCTGGTTACAAACTCTGTTTTTATTGGCTGGTTAACGGCGGGTCACTCTGTGTTTTTAGTGTTTTTATAAATGCTGATAGAGAAGCAAGGGGACTATAGTTTTTTTCAGAGATTACTTTGTCTAACATCAGTCTGTCAGTAGATAGTGACAGAGTGAAGAAATATGTTAAAAATATATTGTTAGAAAAGTTACAGACTGCACTACAAAGTTACATAGTGCAGCTTTAAGAGTAAAAAGGCCACACAATGACTAGGCATTGGATATATTATGGACATGTTGTGATTTTAACACTGAATATTCTTTTGTTATATCAAAAGCACTGACTACAACCAAATGTTCTATAACTTTTTAGGTTTCTAATCAAGAGGCACCATTTGAGGAAGAGTTTTTCTCTTATAAAATACTTAAACCACTCAAACCTGGTTCTGCCAGCAAAGCCACTGACCTTGCAAACCCGGGAAGTAAAATTTGAGGCTAACCTATGCTCAAAAAGTCTGGAACTAAACTAAATTTTTTAGGTTTAATTTGAGATTCTTTAATAAAAAGATGAATTTCATTGATTTATTAGAAGTTGCTTTTTGACTTGGGCATTATTTGCCCATGTTTAAGTTACACCATACACACCAGTTACAGTTTTTACATAATAAGCTCATGCATTCCATCCATCCATCTGTCCATCCATTTAATGTTTTGACTAATATTCCCACATTGTGCTTAATAATTTGTGTCCAAGGTGAAACATTTATAAAAGAAACAAGTCCCAATAACTTGGAGGGTAAAAAGCAGGCACACTTACAATAATACCACTAATTAAACCTAGCAGTGCCATAAAGTCAATAGCTATGTTTCCATCCAATTTAAATTCGATTTTTGAGCGAATTTTAGAAAATTTCGCTAAAATGTAAATTAAAATTATGAGGATCAGAAGTGTTTCCATTAAACTGGCTTGAAGCGCATCTGCAATGCCACGCAAAGCGTCTCTACGTCAGACGTCAGCGTCATTACGTCACACGTCAGCGCCATACGTCAGACGTCAGCGTTACGCACTTCCACAGTAAACAGGAAGTAGCGTTTGAAAACAGACATCTCGGCAAAATGGAGAGAATATTTCAGGTATGTGTTGCTATCGGGCAAGTTGTATTTATTCTGTCATGCCAACTAGTTTTAGCGATGTTACATGTTGTCCGGAGCGGAAACAGCTGATCAGTCACGTGACGTGAATGTTCGCTGCGGCAGAACTGAGTCGGCTAATCTGTTTCCATCTGTCGTTTAGCCGACTCAGCTCTGAATCGACTCCCCAAAAACTACCTCAAGCGAGCGTATAAACTTTAGAGCGACTTAGAGGAAGTTAACTCGAATTATGCCGTTTCCATTTAGCTTTTCTGATGCGATGCTTCATAATGCGCACCTAGAAACCTTGATGGAAACACGCCTAGTGAAAAGATCTGGTTGTAATCATTATAAGAACTTTCAGAATTCAGGAAAAAATACGGTTGAATTAGTAACAAAATGCTGACAAAGGCACTGACTAAAGTAAAAGTGGATAATAATAATGTGGTACTACAGAAGGAAAGCTTAGGAACCAGACTGAGGCGGGGTTAGACGATTTGATTGTCCTTGAT
>JBBPBX010035147.1:20749-32218 GCA_038048925.1 Garcialebias charrua
TTATTTTAATTTGTAAAAATGTGTATGCCTCTTTTATGATTGTCTATTGTTGTCATTGTTTTGCACTGTTGTCATCAGTCTTTGTTAAAGAAATCAGGTCTCTCTTGTAAATGATTCCCCGGGGCTCAATGGGATTAACCTGTCTAAATAAAGGTTGAATGAATAAAAAATTATCAGCATTGGTGAAATGGGACTGTATATGTCTAGTCTGTGTGTTGAGATGCATGAAAAGAGCCTCTGGACTGTTTTTCCCCTCTTTGTTCATTGCAGCTAATACTTAATAACCATTTTCACAACACCTTACTGCCGTTTGTGCATAATAATTTGGGAAGCTGCATGTCCTCATTGATGTTATTGTAAACATGAGTGTTTGCTGAGAATGATGTCTGAATCAGAAGCTCATCAGCCTAATGTTTGTACAAAGCTGTTGCAATTACTCCATTGTGTTGAGCCATATTGTTTTGTATAGAAAAAAAATGTTATAATGGAATAAAAAAAATCCTTTAAGGTAGGGTAAGTATTCTTGTAGATCACTGCCAAGACATCAGCTGTGCCATTTCTAGCTTTGATTTAAGTTTGCTAGGGGTCTAAAGAGACAACGTTTTGGACCATACAGTATAGTCAAAGGCTCCTCTGAGTGTTATAATGTTGGGCCTGGCGGTCGGAGAGGTGTTTTGGCCTCGCTCCTTGGGTGGACCTTGGCGAACTGGGGGGGTATGTAGGGTCAGCGGGGGAGCTGACTCGCTGCGGGAGCATTTGTTCCTGCAGTTATTTTCTCCCCATCCCTCACCGCGCACCTCCGTCCTCTTAAATTTAAAATTAATACATGTAGGGATTTTGAGACTCGGGTGTGCTGCAACATTTTTACATCTCTGTTGTGCAGTACCACCTGGGACTCAATTTTATTATACACCTTAGACATTCACTTATAAACATCCTCATAAAATTCTCATATAGGAATTTGGGGTGAGCACTGTTGTGTTCAGAAAACACAGTGTTTAGTGTGTTTGTTGGGTCTGTAATGGTGTGCTCTGCTTGTTACGACATGTTACTGTGCCTTTAAGAGATGCTTTACGGCATGGGTAAATGTGTGTGTGTGGGGGGTTTTGAGTTCAGTAAAGTTTGGTGCACGAAGCGACACGGTGTGGTTATTGAGTTCCCGCGGACACTACAAGCACTATGTGCTGGTGAAGATTCTCAGTCGTCCAGGACATGATAAAGCACTATGTGAGCACTATGGTTATGGGTGGCGAGATGACACCACTCTCGTCTCCTGTGCCTGTGCTCACTCACAATTATATGCATTTAGACTGTAAGGGCTTGGGTTAGAGATGGGTTTGAGGGGAAACTGGCATTATGTCAACCTTTGCTCCTTCTCTTTCTCTTTTTTAAGTGCACTTTACAACAACACACATCAACAGCACATTTTGGGATGGGGGTGTATGTGTCGGGGTCTAGGTTTGTTAATTTTTTCTTTTTTTTCACCCCCTGGTTCCCTGGCGGCCATTCTGGGGGTGGGGTCCAGTAGGATGGCAGGCCGTCAGGTGTTGTCCTGGACTATGGGAAGGTCTGGGGCCTGAGGGTTCGCGATGGGCGGGGCTGGCATTGCGCTCTCCCTAGGGGCTGCTTGGGCTCGGGTGTCCTGTCCTGCCGGCGGGGCGCGGGTTGGATCGAATCTTGGATGTCGGCTATTCTCCACCCCAGAATGAATGGGCCTACCTCCTGGGTTTGGGTGTGGGTTGCCCCTTGTAAGGGGCAGGTACATGTTTTGGACCTGGGTGGTAACCACTTCATCAAGTTTGCGGACGACACAACAGTGGTAGGTCTCATCAGCAACAACGATGAGACGGACTACAGGAATGAGGTGAGCCGCCTGGCCTTGTGGTGCGGACACAACAATCTCACTCTCAACGTGGAGAAGACAAAGGAGATTGTTGTGGACTTCAGGAAGAGGGATGCACAACATGCCCCTCTGACCATCAACAGCACCGCAGTGGAGAGAGTAGACAGCACCAAGTTCCTGGGAGTGCACGTCTCAGAGGACCTGTCCTGGAGCAGGAACACTGCATCACTGGCCAAGAAGGCTCACCAGCGTCTCTACTTTCTCCGCAAGCTGAAAAGGGCTGGAGCTTCAACCCCCATCATGTGCACCTTCTACAGAGGTGCCATAGAAAGTGTCCTGACCAGCTGCATCACGGTGTGGTTTGGTGCATGTACTGCATCCTGCCGCAAGAGCCTCCAGCGCATCGTGAGAGCAGCTGAGAAGATCGTCGGCACCTCCTTCCCCTCACTGCAGGACTTACACAGCAACCGCCTCACTCGGAAAGCCCACTGCATGGCAGGTGATCCCACACACCCACTACACAGCTGCTTCAGACTGCTGCCATCAGGGAGGAGACTGAGAAGTCTCCAGGCTCGAACCAGCAGACTGAGAGACAGCTCTGTTCATCAGGCAGTCAGGATGCTAAACACTCTGCCTGCTCTGCCTCCCCTCCCATTTGAACTGCCTTAACACAAAAAACTTTCTCACACATTACCACACAACACAAAGATTTTAACACTGGACTCTGTGTCATCAAACGGGTTATTCACTAAACTCTCGGTCATGTGCTCATTCAGTTTGCACTACTTCTCATATTTGCACTAATGTTTGTATTACATCACTGCCTATAGTCATACTACTGTTTACATTCACTGTTTACATTTATTAATACTGTTTACATTTATTACTACTGTTTACATTTATTACTACTGTTTACATTTACACTACTTTTATATCTACACTACTGCTGATACATATACAGTATTCTCTGACCAGCCTTATTTAAGGATGCCCAATGTGCCTTACTGCATATGCCACTTTGCCTCTATACCAACATCAACTACCTCATACATATACTGTGTACATTAACTCATATGCTGCTTTGCCACTCTTTGCAAATGTCAATGCTAGAACCTTCAGTTTATTTTATAGATATACTTTTTATACTTTTTTTATACTACTATGCAGTGGTGGGCCTGCGACCGCTAGGTAGTGCTAATGCGCTAATCCGCTTATAGCGTAGCTAAATAATCTGTTAGCTTTACAGCGGATTGACTAAGTTTTATAATTCATAAGCGGATTTGTGCTATTTTTATTTAAAATGCAGTACCGCTAATAACTAATTATCTATCAGTAAAAACGAAATAACGTATTTACGAGCAGCGCCGGATGTGGTCCGTGACAAAAAAGCGTCCCCCTCAGTCTCTTGGTGTGTGCTCTCTCTATAGCAGTTAGCAGCCAGTGTGTTACTCTGCAGCCTTATTGCTTGTTTTCGAAGAGTCAGACGAAGACTTTTTAACATGGAGGGTGAACTTGTGGATGTTTCTCAGGGCCTACGCGACGCGTCTGGATTTAAAAATAGAAGTTCGCCACATTAGCACTCTTCAAAATGGCGTCCGCGACGGCCAAAGAAGCCAGGATTTTACAACAAAACACGGTAAAACAATTATTTCTTTGCTGAGAAAAAATATATTTCATAGCTGACGTTATAGCACAAGTTTTTCTGAGCTTGAGAGTTTCACGAAATGGTCAAATCTGCTGGATTTAAAAAAAGTAGTTCACCATTAGGACTCTTCAAAATGGCGTCCGCGACGGCCACAGAAATTAAGAACATAAAATAGACAGGGCAGCAAACTTACATACTCAGGGAATCAAGGAACTCAGGAGACAGAGGCAACAGGAGACAATGCCAGGACAATGATAAACACAGAGATACAGACTTATATAACCAAACTAAATACTGTTAAACTCAAACAACTTACTGTATAACAGTTCATGCACCGCTAGTTGGCAGTGTAGTGCAAATATTGCATAACTTGCTGCTACCAATTGTTGAATTTAATTAGCGGATTAGAATTAGCTTCCCCTAATTTTCATAAGACATTAGTGCTTTTGAAATTGCGGACCTAAATAAATTAATTAGTGCTTTAGAAATAGCGGAACAAATTTTTGGATTAGCGTTGCCCACCACTGCTACTATGCAAAAACTCAGGACAGTATTACACTTTTATTATTTCATTTTATGCTTATGTTCATTAAATGTTTAGTGTTTTAGTGTTGGTGTAAATTTTCATACTTTTATACTACTATGCAAAAACTCAGGACAATGTTACACTTTTACTATTTTATGCTTATGTTTATTAAATGTTTCAGTGTTTTAGTGTTTAAATGGTTACTGTTGCACTGAGGGACTGAGAGAAAAGCAATTTCAATCCTGTGTATGTCCTGTACATATTGCAGTTCTGACAATAAAGTTGACTTTGACTTTTGACTTTATAGAGTGTGTATCGGGATTATGAATGGAAATGTGTTGTTATTGTTTGTATTTGTGTGAGTAAGGGTGAGGATGAGGGTGGGTCTGAGTGAGTGTGTCTGTATATGAATGTTTAGTTGTCAGGCTGGGACTTATGGTACGTCCTAACAGCGTTTCAACTTCAAAAAGGCTCGTCACGCACGCAAGTGGACGCACTGGACCCACAGTGGTGTCCAGACAAGAACGCGAAGCTGCGGCGGTGTGGCGGCGGGGTGTGTGGGAGGAGCTTACCGGTATACCGAGTTCCTCACTGCACTCCGCCAGGCAAGGAGCTTTTTATTTCTGTCTCTGTAGAGCAGACTTGACTGGTCGTGAAGGACTTGTCGCGAACACACAGCTACAATGAGTTTCTCTTCCATAGTACACGACTTCGCGGGTTTTTTCTGTGTCCCACAAACAATACGTCACATAGTTGCGCAATACCCGTCCCCTCGTTTCCGCGTCACATAGGGACTCTCCCCCTCTCTTCTCCCCCCGACTCTCCCTGATCAACCAATCAGGGAGAGTTGAACGGCGTTTGAACGTTTGAACGGCGAAATCTCAACATGTTCAAGGCGTGCTTTGGAGGCTGACGCGGGTTCACGTGCACGGAAAACGCTTTCCAGCACGCTCAACACGCACGTGACGTGACGCCCGACGCCAAGACGCGCCTGGAGGCGCGTCCCCCATTGACTTTGCATGTAAACTGGATGCTCCTGCAGTTGAAACGCTGTTAGGTGTGGACGTACCATTAGGCTGCTCCCTCTCTGATACATCTGAGGCTACTTGGTGTCGTGCTCCTACCACGTGGCCCCCTGGCGGGGTATGCCATTGCCTACTGGCGCGCTTGGGGCCCTCAGCATCGGCGGTTGGGCACTTGGGCGTATGTCGGCCCGGCCTGGTGGCTGCCTGGTGGGGCTAGGGTCCTCTTGGGGTCTTGGGCTCTGGTACCCCCATTTGTCTACCTCGGGTCTTGGGGGGGCAGATCTCTGATGCTTCACGGTCACTATTGAATGTTCTATTAGAGAAGCCTTATTCATTTATGCATGCTTACAACCACACACTTATAGATGCAGGGATACACACGCAGGTATCGTATGTAGATATGTAGATGGGTATATGACTGAATATGAATGTATGTATGTGTATATGTATGTATATATATATATATATATATATATATATATATATATATATATATATATATATATATGTATATATATATGTATTTATTTATAATAATCTACTGCAAAGTCATGGATATTGTGGGTCTTTTTGCATATGTGTTTTGTTGCTGTGTTCTGTCATGTACTTCGCATGATTGCAGACGGCGGTTGGGTGTGTTTGACTTGTGCTCTTTTTGTGGATTTTTGCTTTGTGGTCTTACTTTCTGTCTTTTACTTTCTTTCTATTAAACAAAATTATTGGTGTGAAGAGGATGGCTGTGATGTGAGAAGGGAGGCTATCTATATAGGGAAAGAAGAAAAAAATATATTAAAAAAACATGTTTTCCTTAAAATTTGCAAACTCTTAATTCTTCTCACACAGAAAAACCAAACATTTCTTTTAACGCAAATCAAATAAAACTTATCTCAGATCAAAGCAAAACAGTTTTTAAGAACAGGATGTCACTTTCGCATGATGTTTGTTTGCTCCAGTGCCAAGCAAGGAAAACGTTTCCTGAGCTTTGTTTTGAGCCGTGGTGGATGCTGATTAGCCATGCTAACACTGGGCCATGTGGCTCTGAGCCTCTGCCTCTACACTAACTGTGTAAAAGTGGGTCTGTTTGATATACAGTAGTCCATTGCTACTCCACGGTTCGTTTTTCGCAAACTCGCTCTATCACGGTTTCTCAAAATAATATTGAACATGACACAGTTGGCTGATTGATGGATGAGCCACACAATCGGCATGGAATTTTTATTTAAAATAAATTATTTTAAATCATTTATGTAGTGGGCATGACCGTGCCCGCTCTGATACCTTTGTATTTTTGAACTGTTCCAGAGATGACCTTTACTGACCTCTCAGTAAAGCAAGACATTTACTACAAATTATTCCATTAGTTGTAATCTGAGAACATAGTCACCAAAAGAGACTATTGGCTTCTTTAATTTTATTCTAATGTAATCAAAAGAATAACATTTTGTCATTTTCATGATATATGTTATATGCTATGTTATTCTTTAAATGTGAAGCATGACTGTGTTACTTGATCAAATGAAATGGTGTCAAAGTTCAGATAAAAGGTCAAACTGACTTACACAGAAGTTGTTTTTGTTGAGTTTCAGCTAAAACTCTAACTAGCGTCTGAAAGTCTTCTCACTCAGATACTTTTCCTAAACAATTTCACTCTGCTCTGAATTTCACCTTGAATCGTGATAACAAGTGAACTGCTCGACTGGTTCTTTTGGACCAATGGGGAAGAGACAAGTCCTCTCTTTCTCAGATCTTCTACTAAGTTCTAAGTTGTTGCTGGAACTGAAGAAGTCTGCTGGAGTAAGCCTCAAACCATGGTCTTCTCCAAAGAACTGATGATCATCTGGTCAACACGCTAATGACCACGTTATTCAGTTAAGGACTAATAACATGTTGTTATGAGTCCACTTCGAACCGAGCGTACAAGCTCGAAACTTTGTTTATTCCTTCCTGGAATAAGTTATCTTGAGCCAGAGGCCAGGAGCTGACGCATTTTCTGATGACCAACGCGAAACCAGGAGACGTTGGAAGGTAAACGAATAACCAGCTCAGATGTACTGGCCCCCGCAAGGACCCCGTGCATCTGAAAAGCTACAAGGTCTTCTCTTACCGGGCTGTCGTCAAAAGGTAAAGAGCTGTTTACAAACGTACCTGGAATTTAGCAGAAGTCGGATGGAAAGTGTCATTTCTGGTTACACTCAAGATAAATAACTTCCTCCTTTAACCTCTCCTTCTTAAATTTCTCCATCTCCATTTCTAAGCTGGTAACTATTTTTAAGCTAAGACTGAGCCACAGACTAAGTATAATGACATCCTGTATTTATGTCTGTTGTTACAATTTAAATGTGCTGACGTATTAAATTGCAAGAAAGTGAAATCATGTCAATCAAGTGTAATGGTGTTAATTTAGTTGATTTATTTTAAATAAATGGTAGTGTCTTTGGCATACCAAACTAAGTTAACGTTTCCATTGTCACTCTATGGCTTCTGTTTTACTTATCCATCATAAAGATCACAGAAATATTGGGTAAACGGAAAAAGAAAAGAATCCGCGAAATTACTATTCAATCTGAATAAGTAAATAAATTAAGGTAAAGAGGTCAGTATTAATATTGACCTCCTAAAAATCCTTTACATCTGGGTGGCACCATAAGTGTTTAAAGACACAATCTGGTAACACCCTCATGTTTCCTTCATTTAGCATCTGCTGCACCTATGTACAGCCCACAGCTGCAAGAGAAGCTTCCTCCTGCAGCTGATCAGCTGATTTCGTTTTGCAGCGGAGAAGTGGGCGTGGCCAACAGCGCTGGCAGGGAGCTGAAATCAGACATTCTGTGCTCTTTTAGAGCGTTTAGAGTTTAGAAACATTGTTTAGTATATTGCAAGAGTGTGGGAAGGGTTTAAAACACTACTACAGGTACTTACAACTTGTACTACTATTCCTACTTTGCAATTTTTCACTTATCACAGGGCTTCAAGGTTCAGATCCCCTGCAATAAACGAGGGACTACCGTACTTCATATGCAGACCCCTACCTGTTCTAAACTATATTTGGCTATATTCAGTTAATTTGAATTCACAAAAAGCTTTGCTTACCACATATTTAACCGTTCTTCTTCTCTGGTTGTTTCTTCATGTTTGCAGGATGCCAAGTTTGTGGAGGAAAGGAGGAAGCATCTACAAGGCTACCTTCGCATGGTGATGAACAAACTGATCCAGGCGCTGCCGGAGTTCACAGCCCACCCCACTAAAGAGACCCTGCTGTCTCTGCTGCCTTTCTGTCAGTAAGTGGACTCACACTGACATGTTGGAGACAGACAGATGCCTTTGATGTGAGCCCGTGTTGTTGTGTGCACAGTTGAGGGTCAGGCTGCTTTTATATATCATGATCTAAGATGTCAATATATACTGGGCTTTGTACATCCATGGGTTTGTGAAACATTTAAGCAAGGGATCATCAAAGTAATGTCAGCAAAGATAATTTTAAATATGCTTGGCACTTGATTTACAAATTTATAGCAATTAATGGTAGTGGTTCTTAACAGCAAGAGTTTCAAATATGGTGGAATCAACTTTGTTCTGGTCTCTCTCTGCTGCAGAAAGGAGCAAGATGAGCAATAATGTTTTTACATGTGTGCATGGGTGGAGTGGGGAAGTGTGTCTACACTTGACTGTTGGCAGAATATTTCATGAACCCCCAAACAAATGTTATAGAAACTTTTTGGAAGTGATAATTTAATCTGCGATTGATTATCTTTTGAAGTGAATCCATTTTAAGATGGCCACCACAGCCAAAGAAAAGCAAAAAAAATAATAAACACAAAAATGGCTCTAACCCATTCAATCTTTAAAATTGGACTGAGAATCATCGCCAGCAAAGAAGTGTTACGCATTGCATGACATCTTTGTTTCAAACTTTGGCATGGTGTGAACGCTGATTTGTTAGCAAAATATCTATGCAAATTTTAAAGAAACTCTCAGAAAGTAATCATTGCGTGTACAAAGTTGCCATGAATAGTGGTGGGCATTTGCATTCCTTCAAGGAACGCCAGGCACTTACAACTGAATCATTCATCTGTGCAGAACACTGATATTTTGCTGACTCAACATCTTGAAAAAAAAAATACCACTCTGTATTAATTATTTTGAGATGTTTTACAGTTTTAATCTACAACATTTTCACAGATGATTAGCTGCTGCGACTGTTGTGGTCGTAGTTCTTATCAGATACAAAGAGGATTAATGTCAGTCTTGTCAACAAACTTCTGCATTTTGAGCTCATTTTCACTCACAGGACATAAAAGTTTTTATTTTCAAAATTACGTGCCCACACACAAATGCAAAATGCCTTAACGTCTCATCTAGCAACCAGAGTGGCATCTAAAAATGAAATGTTTCAGTCATTTTCTCTCACAATTCACATCTGTTTCCACTTACCGCCATCAGTCAGTGTACGTGATCTGTCACACTGTCCGCCTGTAATGTCATCTTCTCTCTGGGGACGTTTGAGTCAACTCATTAAATGCAACAGAATACTGATACAAATGAAAGCTTTTCACTTTGTCCTTTATGTCAAAAGTCACCATGTGTCAGGTTTTATTTTCTGATTACCGTATGCTTTTTTTAAAAAGCTTTGAGTAGTTTTTTACTTTGAGAAAAAAATTAATTGTTGTGAAAGTTGGTGCCGTTTTTATTTTTTGTTACTTTGCTTTGTATCACAGTTCTCACAAAAATTTTATGTAGCTTGATAAACACATGCACTCACTGCTTCAAACCTTCTGCAGTAATGAATAGCTGATCACGTCTATATTGAGAGAGTACTGTGTGCAGAGAATATTGAAGTCTAAAGGGATTCACTGGTTAATAGAACTGTGTTGTACCATGTAATGGAAAAAAGTGCTGCTATTAGCTCTCCAATCACTGTGTTTCAGGATTGGTAAGATGTTCTCATACCCAGTGTGTTTGATTTAGTTCAGACCAACTAATTTGTTTGAGGCATTTGATTGAGGTCGGTGTGAACACTGCCAGTTTAACTCTGATAGTAAACAAACATTTCAGTCAAGATTACTTAAAAAAAATATAACAGAATTTTTATTTGTGATCTAAAAGCAAGACAGGCCACACAAAATTTAAATAGTACAGTAGTACATCTCTGGTTAATTACAATACAATACGTATCAATTCAATGTAGATACATGAGTAACAAAATTGATAAATGCCATTAATCGTGATTGAATGTGATTGATATTAATTGGATTTGACAGTGAGATTTAATGAAAGACAAGATGACAAAAATCAAAACAGTTTTCATGTGAGTTATTGAGACTAATTTGCTAACAAAAAAAGGAAAATGTCAGCACCCAAACAGGTTTATTAAAAATTATAACAATGCACTTTCACCAAACCTAACTCAGAGTTAACAAAGACTAAACAATAATTAGGGCTACTGCATAATAAAAAATCTGCTGCTACTAGGAGGTTGAATTACTCTGCCAGTAACTTGGCAGCAAACATGCATTTTTTTTAGCCTATAAATATTAAAACAAAAGTTAACACTAATGTTTTTCCTGGAATATTATTAATGCACAGGGTCCAAGTCAGACTGAAGCACTCTTTTAGTTGTTGTTGCTGTTTATATGGGCACTGCTGAAGTTGTCCTCCTAAACTGTAGGAGTTACTAATGAGAAAATGAGGCTAAACAGCTTGAAAGGTGTTGTCCATTAAAAGAAGCACGCAAAAGAGAAAAATTCTTAATTCACATACATAAGTACAGTAGTCCCTTGTTTATCGCGGGGGATCTGTACCCTGAAGCCCCACGGTAAGTGAAAAACGGCAAAGTAGGAAGATTACAAGTAGTAAGTAGTACCGGTAGTTTATTTTAGTATTTATTTATCAAAATCAGCTTTTTTTGTCATTGCATAGAAGTACAACAAAATTACATTTCAGTGCAACCAATCCGAAGAAACATAAACAAACAGTAAAAAGGGTAGACGGGGTGTCTGAGGCTGCAGCCTCACTGAGAGGTGCTTCCTTTTGCGTTGCCAGCGAAGGCAGTGAGCAGAGAAGGAGCAGGAGGGAAAAGTGTCCACCTTCGCTGAGAGCAGAGTGGTGGCGTAGAGGTTAAGACGGTGAACTTGTGATCGGAAAATCACCAGTTCAAGCCCCGGTACTGACAACATAAAAAATGTGGGTGGGATAAGTGAAGCAGTCACACCTGTCTCTACCCTCATTTGCCTCATTCTGGGCCCTTGAGCAAGGCCCTTAACCCCTACCATCTTCTTCCCCTGGGCACCCTAGATAGCAGCTCTTCTCCACACAGAGGGCTGTGGTAGCTCGGTGGTCTGTGGTTGTGCCAGGAAGGGCATCCGGCGTAAAAACAATAGCCAAGTCTTCGTGCGACTTAGTTCGCTGTGGCGACCCCTGACGAAGGGAGAAG
>JBBPBX010035148.1:0-32218 GCA_038048925.1 Garcialebias charrua
CAAGCGATGCTAGAGCTCTGGAGTTTGCATGTGATTTTGAATATTTGGCAAATGCGCACCATGATCGCGACTGGGCGGACTAGCTAGAGTTCCCATGCTCACCACAATAAGGCAAGAGCGGCGCTAAGCTGCTTAGGGCCTCAACGCCGCTTGCGGCTTTAATTTTTATTTTTATTCCCCCCAAAGAAGTGGCCTTTTGGAGGCTTTATCATATACGAAAACTCACCAAATTTGGCGGACTCGTCAGGACTGGTGAAAAATTACGTATTTTGGGGGCGTGGCAAAAATCGCCACAGAAACGGCTCAAGAGCGCCCCCTAGAAATTTTCAAAATACCCTCCGCATTGACCTTAGTTTGACGTAGAATCATGAAATTTGGTACACTTGTCCAACTCACCAAGATGCACAGAAAACCCTCTGGCACCAATGTTGTACAATAAATGGTAAGGCGGCCATTTTGGAACGATGACCAAATTTTCACCCCTTTTTGGCCGTTTACAGCCTCCGCATTTGAACGAACTCCTCCTATGAATTTCGCTCGATTTGGTTCAAACTTGGCCAGTTTCTTCATAAGGCACGGGGGAACAAACGATATCAAAATTGTGCGTTTTCATGAATGCTGAAGGGGCGGGGCCAGACGTCAAAGTTGGACATCTCGCCATGAAAAACGAAACGCTTACAGCTCTTACACGAAAAAAGTCTAATACATCAAACCTTCAGTTATTGACCCACATCCGGTCCCCCGCAAAACTGTATGGTCAAATCATGACATCACTTAAGCCACGCCCCCTGACAACAGGAAGTGTAAAGTTTTACGTTGAACGGTCCATATCGGACCCCTGTTACCTAATCAGCGTGGCATTGTGTCCAGTGACCGAAGACATGTTGGTGTAACAAGCATTCCAATACTGTTCGTTTTTGGTGGAGCATGTGGGCGTGGCGACGTGGCGAAGTAAGACATAACGCCATCACCATACGTTTGGTTCTAAAATCCACAGATTTGATCCGAGGAGTACCAAAATCAGTATGATCGATCATTGCCCACCCCTTGAACAGGTGTTTATGCTAATTAGCAAATCGCTACAGAAACGGCTCAAGAGCGCCCCCTAGAAATATTCAAAATACCCTCCGCATTGACCTTAGTTTGACGTAGAATCATGAAATTTGGTACACTTGTCCAATTCACCAAGATGCACAGAAAACCCTCTGGCACCAATGTTGTACGATAAACAGGAAGGTGGCCATTTTGGAATGATGACCAGATTTTAACACCTTTTTGGCCGTTTACAACCTCCGCATTTGAACGAACTACTCCTAGGGATAACGCTTGATCAGATTCAAACTTAGCCAGTTTCTTTATAAGGCATGGGGGAACAAACGTTATCAAAACGGTTCATTTTCACGCATGCTGAGGGGCGGGGCCAGACGTCAAAGTGGGACATCTCGCCATGAAAAACGAAACGCTTACAGCTCCTACACGAAAACTGCCTAATACATCAAACCTTCAGTGACGCACATCCGGTCCTCTGGAATACTGAATGGTCAAATCATGACATCACTTAAGCCACGCCCCCTGACAACATGAAGTGTAAAGTTTAACGTTGAAAGGTCCATATCAGACCCCTGTTTCCTAATCAGCCTGACAATGTGTCCAGTGACCCAAAACATGTTGATGTAACAAGTTTTCCAACACTGATCGTTTTGGATGGAGCATGTGGACGTGGTGACATGGCAAAGTTAGACGTAACGCCGTCACCATACGTTTGGTTCTAAAATCCACAGATTTGATCCATGGAGTACCAAAATCAGTATGATTGATCATTGTCCACCTCTTGAACAGGAGTTTATGCTAATTAGCCAATAGCCTCCATAGCGACCCCTAGAATATTTAAAAACATCAGTCCTAAGCCATTTTTGGACCGATTATTCTGAAACTTGGTGAACATCTGTATCTTCTCAGGACCTACAAAAAAGTCTCTTGGCGCGCTGGTCCAAAACCAACAGGAAGTCGGCCATTTTGGGTCAAAGGGTCATTTTTGGCCGTTTTTCACTTTTCATTGGTGGTGAATTTTAATGCACTCCTCCTACGGATTTTAAGCGACTGACTTCAACCTTGGTTAATATACACTTAAGATGTGGGGGAGTGAAAATTTATCAAAAACTGGCGTTTCCATATATGCTGAAGGGGCGTGGCCATGCCTCAAAGTTTGGCTTCTCGCCATAAATTTCAAAACGTTATAACTTTCACAATGAAAAAGAAAATTGCACCAAACTTGGCAAGAGTGATCCATGTCAGATGCCCAACAATCCTCTGAAGTCAAGTTGTGACGTCATCGAAGCCCCACCCCCTCAGAACAGGAAGTCACTTGTTTTCATTGGAAGGCTCCTTTTCTGACAGCCTTGAACTAATCGGGATGATCCTGTTAGAAGACGTATAACAAGTTGGTCTGACTTGCTTTAAAGCACAAAAAGTTTATGCTGGAGGATGTGGGCGTGGATACGTGAGGATCTCAGAAGTGACGCCGTCACCATACGTTTGGTTCTAAAATCAACAGATTTGATCCGAGGAGTACCAAAATCAGTATGATCGATCATTGCCCACCCCTTGAACAGGAGTCTATGCTAATTAGCCAATAGCCTCCATAGCGCCCCCTAGAATATTTAAAAACATCAGTCCCAAGCCATTTTTGGCCCGATAATTCTGATACTCAGTGAATATATGTATCTTCTCAGGATATACGAAAAAGTCTATTGGCGCACTGGTCCAAAACCAACAGGAAGTCGGCCATTTTGGGTCAAAGGGTCATTTTTGGTTGTTTTTCACTTTTCATTGGTAGGGAATTTTAATGCATTGCTCCTAGGGATTTTGAGCGACTGACTTCAACCTTGTTTATCAGAGTCAGAGAGTCTTTATTGTCATTTTCACCGCATGTGGTACATGTGATGAAAACGAGATTATGTACACATGGTCCCAGTTACATCCAACAACAAATGCAAGAGAAAAACAGTAATAACATCTAGGATTAACTAAGAAAACATCAACTAGAAATACACTAAGCCCTAATGTAGTAGAAAAACATCATTATAAACAGCAGCACGAACATGAGTCTGTATGAGCAGATGGTCACAGATGAACACAGCAACAAGAAAACAGATCAGCATGATGTGATATTTTGCAGTGATTATTCTTATTGTTTATTTATTCATGAGTCTAACAGCCTCAGGGTAGAAGCTGTTCCTCAGTCTAGTGGTTCTACATTTGATGCTCCTCAACCTCCGTCCTGAGGGGAGTGGGGCAAAGAGTGAATGTGCTGGGTGAGTGAGGTCTTTCATGATGCAGGTGGCTCTTTTCTTGCATCTGGAGGTGTAAATGTCTGTGATGGTGGGGACATTTATTTAGGTGAGGCGACCATTTTGAATCAAACAAGCTAATTAGATAAGGCGGCCATTTTTAATTAAACAAGCTAATTAGGTGAGGTGGCCATTTTGAATTAATCAAGCTAATTAGGTGAGGCGGCACTTTTGAATTAAACAAGCTAATTAGGTGAGTCAGCCATTTTGAATTAAACAAGCTAATTAGGTGAGGCGGCCATTTTCGGCCATAGGGGCGGCCATGGTGTAGTGGTAATGGCAGTCGACCCCTGATCGGAAGGTTGGAGGTTCGAATCCCGCATCCGCCCACCATGTGTCGTTGTGTCCCTGGACAAGACACTTAACCCCGAGTTGCTCCCGGTAGGTCTGGATGGCGCCTTGCAAGGCAGGCTACCACTACCGGTGTATGAATGTCTGAATGAATGGGTGGATGGTTGGTATTGTAAAGCGCTTTGGGGCTCCTCACAGGGGGCTGGAAAGCGCTATATAAATAAGCTCCATTTACCATTTACCATTTTGAATCAAACAAGGAAATTAGGTGAGTCAACCATTTTGAATCAAACAAGCTAATTAGATGAGGTGGCCATTTTGAATTAAACAAGCTAATTAGGTGAGGTGGCCATTTTGAATTAATCAAGCTAATTAGGTGAGGCAGCCATTTTGAATTAAACAAGCTAATTAGGTGAGGTAGCCATTTTGAATTAAACAAGCTAATTAGGTGAGGTGGCCATTTTGAATTTAACAAGCTAATTAGATGAGGTGGCCATTTTGAATCAAACAACCTAATTAGGTGAGGTGACCATTTTGAATCAAACAAGCTAATTAGGTGAGGTAGCCATTTTGAATTAAACAAGCTAATTAGGTGAGGTGGCCATTTTGAATTTAACAAGCTAATTAGGTCAGGTGGTCATTTTGAATCAAACAAGCTAATTAGGTGAGGTGGCCATTTTGAATTAAACAAGCTAATTAGGTGAGATGGCCATTTTGAATTAAACAAGCTAATTAGGTGAGGTGGCCATTTTGAATTAAACAAGCTAATTACGTGAAGCGGCTATCTTGAATTAATCAAGCTAATTAGGTGAGGCGAGCATTTTGAATTAAACAAGCAAATTAGGTGAGATGGCCATTTTGAATCAAACAAGCTAATTAGGTGAGACGGCCATTTTAAATTAAACAGGCTAATTAGGTGAGGCGGCTATTTTGAATTAAAAAAGCTAAATAGGTAAGGTGGCCATTTTGAATTTAACAAGCTAATTAGGTCAGGTGGCCATTTTGAATCAAACAAGCTAATTAGGTGAGGTGGCCATTTTGAATTAAACAAGCTAATTAGGTGAGACGGCCATTTTGAATTAAACAAGCTAATTAGGTGAGGTGGCCATTTTGAATTAAACAAGCTAATTAGGTGAAGCGGCCATCTTGAATTAATCAAGCTAATTAGGTGAGGCGAGCATTTTGAATTAAACAAGCAAATTAGGTGAGATGGCCATTTTGAATCAAACAAGCTAATTAGGTGAGACAGCCATTTTAAATTAAACAGGCTAATTAGGTGAGGCGGCTATTTTGAATTAAAAAAGCTAAATAGGTAAGGTAGCCATTTTGAATTAAACAAGCTAATTACGTGAGGTGACCATTTTAAATTAAACAAGCTAATTAGGTGAGATGGCCATTTTGAATTATTTAGGCTAATTTGGTCATCAAAGCCCCTCCACCTCAGAACAGAAAGTTTCTTTTTTTATTGGAAGGCTCCCTCTCTGACACCCTTGAACTAATCAGGATGATCCTTGGTTAGGATCCTTGGTGTACTTAATATGTGGGGGAGTGGAAATTTATCAAAAAGTTGCATTTTCATATATGTTAAAGGGGCGTGGCCAGGCCTCAAAGTTTGGCTTATCGCTATAAATTTAAAAATGCTTCAACTTTCACAATGAAAAACAGAATTCATTCATCGTCAGAATTCATCGTCATACATTTGGCTCTAAATTCCACAGATTTGAACCGAAGTCCATCAAAATAACTACGATCGATCATTATCCACCACTACAACAGGCTTAGATGATAGGTGGCCAATACCTTGCACCGCGCCACCTATATTATTACTACTATTATTATTGGAAGAAGCAGGTTTTAAACAGATGCTTAATGTGATTTTCAAATGTAAGATGAGAGTCCATTTTTATTCCAAGATTTGTAACAGAGGTGGAGAGGGGGATGTCTTGTCCAGAGAAGGAGATTGTTGTTAAAGTTGATGTTTGTATCTGGTGAGGGGTGCCAATCAGTATGGCCTCAGTCTTGGAGCAGTTTAATTGAAGAAAGTTCTGATTCATCCATGCCCTTATTTCCTCCAGGCAGGTAGAGAGGGCAGTGAGTGAAGATGGAGATGGGGATGATGAGGATGCTCCAGTCCTGATGTAAAGCTGTGTATCGTCGGCATAGCAGTGAAAAGAAATGTTGAACTGATTAATAATTTGACCTAAAGGCAGCATGTAAAGGGAAAACAGCAGGGGCCCCAGAACTGACCCTTGAGGGACACCACAGGAGACACCAACTGTCTGGGAAGTGGCATTGCCAAGACTAACACATTCCAGCCTATTGGAGAGGAAAGATTTGAACCAGTCCAGGACAGTGTCACAGAGACCGACCTCCACATGAAGACGGTGGAGGAGGATACTATGGTCCACAGTGTCGAAGGCTGCAGTGAGGTCAAGGAGGACAAGGATGGAGAGAGAACCAGTGTCAGCAGCCATGAGGACATCATTGGTAACTCTCAGCAGTGCAGTCTCAGTACTGTGAGCTACTCTGAATCCAGACTGGAACTTCTCATACAGAGAGTGTTGCTGTAGGTGGTCCTGCAGCTGAGCAGCAACTGCTTTTTCCAGCACTTTATACAGAAATGGGAGGTGGGAAATTGGGTGGTAATTAGAAAAAATGTCAGGATACAAATTAGATTTTTTTCAGAAGAGGCCTAATGATGGCAGTTTTTAGAGGCAGTGGAACATGACTTTGGTTTGGACTTGTTCCTGTTTAAAGTGCTTTATAAATAAAATGGTATGGTATGGTATGGTATGACCAGATTGTAGAGACTTATTTATTATTTGTGTGATTAATGGGCTAATTGAAGAGTGATTGGATTTTATGAGAGACGAGGGGAAGGGATCCAGGGCGCAGGATGAAGGCTTCATTTTCTTGATGATGGACTCCACCTCACTCTGAACAACTTCATCAAAGCTGCTCAGGGACCCAGAATGCAGACGGGTAGATGGCACACGAAGATCAGGGAGGTTGTGAAGCTGAGATCTGATAGTGTCAACTTTGTTTTTAAATGATGAAAGGAACAGGTTGCATTTTTGAACAGATTCCTCAGGAGTTTGTTTAATGGGATTAAGCAGATGAGTTATTGTGGAGAAGAGCTGTTTAGAGTTTCCAGGGCAGGTGTTGATGATGTTGGAATAATATTTGGAGCGTGCTTCTTTAAGAGAATAGGCGTACGCTTTCTGATGTTCTTTGTATGCCTACTTATGTACAGAGAGACCAGATGATTTTACACGTCTCTCAAAAGCACGGCCAGTTGCCTTCATCCTGCGCAGCTCACCAGTGTACCAGGGGACTGAACGGGAGAAAGACACCAGTCTTGTCTTCAAGGGAACATGTAGGTCCAGAAGCTCTTGGAGAGATTGGTTGTAGTAATCCACAGAGTCATTTGCAGATGAATGATTGACAGCGGTCAGGGCGTGAAGATCAGCGGACAGAACATCAGGGGAAATGTTTTTAAAGTCACGGAACTGGATAGGTCGTTTTGGGTTTGAAGCAGGCAAAGTTGAAGGCACTTCCAGAGAGATGACACTGTGGTCCGAGACACCCAGGTCATATACAGATAAGTTATTGATGAGTACAGTGTCTGTAATCACCAAATCCAGAGTATGCCCCCTGTTGTGCGTAGGGGCATCCACATGTTGGGTGAGATTGAGAGAGTCCAAAAGAGACTTAAAATCTGTTGCCAGAGGGGAAGAGGAATTGTCCATGTGGATATTTAAATCGCCAAGAAAAATAGTTTTCACAGGGGAGGTGCAGAAAAAAGTGAGGAGGTCATGCATCTCTGAGTTAAATGAAACATGCGGTTTGGGAGGTCTATAAATCAATATAACGTTCATCAGGAGTGGGGCTTTGAGGTTGAAGGCCAAACTTTCAAAAGAGGAAAAGTCCTGAGAAGCCAGTTGTGACCATTTTAAATTATTCCGGTAGATTACAGCCAGACCACCACCGCGGCCAGTACTACGGGCTCTCTGCAGATAACTGTATCCATAGGGACAAGCTTCATTTAGAGAACTGTACACATCTGGTTGATGCCATGTTTCTGTAAGACACATGAGGTCCAAGTTGTTCTTCAGAATGTGATCATGAATTAAACATGATTTGTTGGATAGTGACTGCACATTGAAAAGTTCTAATTTAATACCAGTTGGTGTAGAAGCCTTTTGAACTGGTTTAAGCAGACTGAAGTCCACTCCACGTTTTCTTAGCCACTTCGTGTACTGTGGACTACAAGGGACTACAGATGCAGCGTTCTGATGATGTAATCGAGGTGCGACACGTCTCTTGGACCAGATACACTGGATCGATTCAGAGCCAGCTTGCCCAGAATAAATGGATATCTTCCGAGAGGTTCTGTGGATGTAACTATGTCTACGCAGAAGTCCCAGTTGTTTGATGGTGGAAACAGAAGGTGGAATGGAGCAGCTGTTAAGTCCAAGCAGCTGCAAAGCGGAGTATGTCAACATCGCGCCCGCCAAGCCAGGGGAAGCTAGCACAGAGCTAGCCGCTAACAGCAGACCTACAGCTCCGAAAGAGATAACCAAGAAGCAGTGAGATGTAACTTAGTTGAGCATATCTTGAAGGGGAGCACAGGAGAAAGTCCAGAACAGTCCAGATGACACAGGAAGTTGACAGGCAGTAGGTAAGTGAAACAATAATTACAGCTACGTAGTTCTTGAAGCAAGTTCGTGCTGGAGTTTGACAGGAGGTAGACAGCCCAAAGTCCGGTTAGGAAGTGCTAACTAAGCTGTCCCTAAAGTCCTTATTAAAAAAACCACTGAACAAAATAAGTCCAGATAAATGTCCAAAAAAAATGTCCAAAAAGAAAATAGCAACAGTAAAATAACTTTTTAGCGTGGAGAAGCGGCGACATCACGCCATCACGCCAGCGTCCTCTCCAGCGTCCTCTCCAGCTGTGCACAGCTTTGCTTCCTTTGTTCCCCAGTCAGGAGTCGGACATATCTGTGCCGTCAGTACAGCACCATTTCCGACACTGTCGGCATATCTTGCGCCAGGCTAAGGCAGCGCTTCTCCGCACGGCCGCCCAAAATAAGAAGTTTGCGGACTGCCACCGATCTTCTGCGCCCTCCTATCAGGTGGGTCAGAGGGTTTGGCTCCCACCAGGAACATCACCCTGAAGGACACCCCGAGGAAGTTGGCGCCTCGATTCATCGGGCCTTTCCCTATACTCCAGATCATCAACCCCTCGGCGGTGTGTTCAGCTACCCATTTCCATGAGGATTCATCCGATGTTTCACGTGTCCCAGGTCAAGCCCGTTTCTGAGAGTCCTTTGTGCCCTCCTGCCAGCCTCCCTCCGCCCGCTTGTCTCATCGACAACCATCCGGCTTTCACCGTCCGTGCCATTTTGGATGTGCGCCGTCGTGGGAGAGGTTTCCATTATCTTGTGGACTGGTAGGGATATGGCCCTGAGGAGCGGTCATGGATTCATCGCTCCTTCATCCTGGACCCCAGTCTGATCACCACCTTCTTCAGGACTCACCCGGAGAAGCGCATCGGGGCTCCTGGAGGCACCCCTTGAGGGGAGGTGCTGTAAGAGTGGCACTTGCTACAGCTCCAAGATGGCCGCCAATCATCCACAGCTGACGGTCATCCACCTGACGATCTCCACCTATACAGTACTTAAGGTTGCAGTGAAGTTCCACTCTTCGCTGGAGCATTTTATGCCTACACACGGTATTTATGCTTCTAGCCAGTTTCAGAGTCAGAGTCAGAGTCAGAGAGTCTTTATTGTCATTTGCACCGCATGTAGTACATGTGATGAAAACGAAATTATGTACACGGGGTCCCAGTTACATCCAACAACAACTACAAGAGAAACAACAAATGCAAGAGAAAAACAGTAATAACATTCTAGGATTAACTAAGAGAAGCATCAGCTAGTAATACTCTAAGCCCTAATGTAGTAGAAAAACATCGTTATAAACAGCAGCACGAACATGAGTCATTATGAGCAGATGGTCACAGGTGAAACGCAGCAACAAGAAACAGATCAGCATCAACATGATGTGATATTTTGCAGTGTTTATTCTTGTTATTTATTTATTCATGAGTCTGACAGCCTCAGGGTAGAAGCAGTTTGTGAGTATATTGAGAGAAACTTACCTTGTTCTTGTTGTGTTCTCAGTCCTCGTGATCCTCAAGATTCTCCTGGTTCCAGCTCTCTGCTCGTCATGTCTTGCACTCCAGCCACTTGCTTGCCTCACTCGCCCTCTGGGATTCATCTCAAGGAGTTATGATTCTCTGGCACAATCATCCTCCTTTTTTCATCCGTAAGGAAAACATCAAACAAACAGAATCGATTATTCTGAAATAACTTTCTGGTCAAGCCCATCTGACTGTCGGAAATCCAGAGGATCCCTGTATATTTGTAAATAGATATTTGAACTGTAAATAATAAACACTGTTACTTTTGCACCTCTTCATCTAGTGTTGTTCTGGGTCTCGTTACCAACTGGGTTACCCTTTGAGATCATAACAACATCTAAGTATAGGTAAATCAGCAAACTGACCTCTTTGCCTATATTATTACAACACTGTCAACACTTTGCTGCTTTTAGCCTTCCTTCAGATGCTTTACGCTTTTAGCTAGCAGAATTTAATATCTTGCTATGTTTATTTTGCACTCCTTTTAACCTTTAACTAGAGTTCAACTTCTTTTAGCATCAACACTTTGGTTTTGTCTTCTTCAGATAATTTCAGCAAAGCCATTCAGTATTTAACATTCTTAAGGTGTTTTAGCAGAAAATAAAGTTTCTCCAAAGTTTCTTTCGTTGTCTCCTGTAGTGGAGTGAAGAAATGGAAAAGGTAAATACAGTAACCTGATGCATGCTCAATAATCCAGGTAGAAAAATCTAAAAAAAAGCTAAGTCTGGTCCTCTGGACATTCAAAAAAAAAGAAAAAAAATGAGAAAAAAAATTGTAGAAACGTTTCGTCTTTCGGCCGAAAGACTTCCTCACTCTGAGATGCTGTGTTCAGCTCAGTCTTATAAATAGCGCCCTCTCACAGAGGATCAACCAGTTGGCTGATGACAGCCGAAACCAGATGCTCACATGATCAAGGAGGACCATCCACCTAACGATGGATCGTTAGCACCCTGATGGTTGTTTGCTATTCACAGAGGGCTGAGTGATACTAGCAATAACAGCATTGTAAGTGGGGGACAGTTGAACCCGGAGGCCTCCACCCCTGTTTAATGATGGACGGTTTCTTTTCACAAAGATGGCCTCCTTTACTCCTCTCTCAAACCATTGTTCCTCTCTATCAAGGATGTGAACATCTTCATCCCTGAAAGAGTGACCGCTGGCCTGGAGATGAGTGTAGACCACAGAGTCCTGACCTGATGATGTTGATCTTCTGTGCTGGGCCATCCTTTTGGCCAGTGGCTGTTTAGTTTCCCCGATATAATACTGATCACAGCCCTCCTGACACTGAACAGCATACACAATATTACTCTGTTTGTGCCAGGGGACTGGATCTATGGAGGTAAATATAGTAAGTAATTAAATCGCTCCCTCCACACGCCATGATCCATCAGGCTGTGCTGCCTCACACAAGCAATAAAATAAAAATACCTCTAGTCTTATCCACAGTGTAATTCCTACCCACTTCAATATTTTGCACCAAGATCAATAAGGTTTACTTTAATTCTCTGTTCAGTTCCAGTCCAGAAAAACAGTAATCTTCAAAACTACAAAATTAACTATTTAAGCTGGTGAAGATTCTCAGTCGTCCAGGACATGATAAAATAAAAAAACGTGTTCAATACAGAAACAACCGGACTTTATTTGTAACATTTGAAATGTTTTCTGTTACGAATAAAGTCCGGTTGTTTCTGTATTGAACGCCTTTTTTTATTTTTAACAATTTAAACCCCTCAGAGACGAGGACATCAGGGTCCCGCAGCTGAAACATGAAAGAAAATAAGTTTCTAAACTCTGAACATAATTTTCAGTAAACATCCCACAAAGTTCTGCTTATTTCTTCCATATTGATAACACAACAGTTCTTATGGAACTGTGTCAAAAGTATTGGATCAGACCATTTTAACCTCTTTAGATACTTTGATTGAACCATTTTGACACCTGAGGTGACAACTGATAAGTGAACAGCTGAAAGCAAAAGAAGCAATTTAGTAACACGATTTCTAGGATTAAAAAATACATTTGTAGTTAAGTAATATCTATTATGACTTCTTAATGTGTAAATGAATTAAATTAGATTTCTTTCTTAACAATGCTTAGCTCTTGACTGATTTAACTAAAGCTGAATGATGGTCATCAGTATTTCCAGTCTCCCTGGTATTGCGGGCACACCATTATTTTTTATTTTATTTTATTGTTGTAGTTTTGTTTGGTTTATTTTAAACTGAACTGCAGCAAGGAGGCTGCAGAACTGAGTTTGCTACTGAAATTCCAGTTTTACTGTCTGAAATGATTGTGCAAAACATAATTTGCTCCATAAGTGTGACCAAACAGCAGAGACAGTCATACTTTGTGAACCGTCAATCCCTGACAAAAGATTTATTAGCATTGTTAATATTTTCACTCGAGCCCTTGAGATGATTGTCCAAGTTACATAAGCATGTTGAATGATGGTCAAACATTTGAGTAAGATAAAAAAGCTCTTCAAGCCATGAGTCCAGCTGTAAGCTGTTTGTATTCCATCAGTCAGCTCCCACACTTTTTCCAGTTGGAGCCAAATACACACGTGTTGTCAAATACTAGAAGGTGATTAAAGGACTTGGAGCAGAACCAGTTTACTGCTCAGAGTTGACCATGATGAGATCCAAGCACACTATTTTTGTGTGTGTAAAAACCTGGTGGCTAAACCAATCAGCAGTTCAGTTGTTTATAATGTGATCAAACTGGTTTTTACAAATTAATTGGAAACAAAACCATTTGCTGCTTTTTATATTTTATACATCCATCCATCTAATTCATGTTCAACTTTGAGGGAGCAGGGCAACTGGAGGTGCATAGCTACAGGGTAAAAAAACTTAGTTTTGGGGAAAGGTGTGATAAATTGGGGGGTCAACTTGCAGGACTCCACCCGTAGGAGAAGGTCTCTGGTGGAGAGCCAGACCTTGTGGCCCACTTTATACTCTGGTTGAGGGGACTGGCGTTTGTTGGCCCCCTGACGTAGGTGGAATTGGACTTGAGGAGGGTCCTTCTGGCATTCATCCAGGTGTGTAGGCATCGCATGCCTACTAGATGGGCTGACGGGATGAGAGCCTCTCTCCCCTGGACAGAAAATAAGGGTGGTTGAAAAACAAAAACAATGTAAACAGGGAAAAACCTGAAGCAGATGAGGGAAGGGTGCTGATGGCATGCTCCACCCAGGGGAGATTGGATGACCATTTACTGGGGTCTCCATCACAAAGCAGACACAGCTTGGTCTCCACCTCCTGGTTAACCCTCTCAGATTGGCCATTGGACTGTGGGTAGATACTTGAGGAGAGACTGATGGAGATGCCCAAGAGACTACAAAACTCCTTCCAAAACTTTGAGATAAATTGGGGCCCGCTATCTGAAACAATATCATTGGGGATGCCGTGCAGTCTAAAAACTTCTCTAGCCATGATATTGCTTATTTCTTTGGCGGAAGGGAGTTTGGGAAGAGGGATGAGATGAACCATTTTGAAGAAATGGTCAACCACTGTGAGAATGATGATCTTCTGATGGCTCATGGATTTGGTTTGTAGTGACTCGATAGCCATCTGGACTAGCATTGAGTCCCTAGTGGGGGAATATGTAACATAATGCTGCACTGTTCTAACTATGACTCTGGAACGAGTTACCTCTGCTCATCAGACAGGCCCCCTCCCTCTTGGTGTTCAAATCCTGTCTGAAGACCCATTACTATTCTTTCGCTTTCAACACCAGCTGATCTGTGTTTGGTCGTTTTATTTGTGATCTGCAATGTTCATATGTCTATTTTTGTACTTCATTGTTGTGTGTTGCCTGTTGTTTGTTTGTTTGTACAGCACTTTAGTTGGCCTTGTCGCTAACACTGGGCACCATGAAAAATGAGGGAGCCACTACAACTTCAAATGTTTAAACATAAAATGTCTTTCGGAAATGTTGTGATGGGCACATCTCCTACCGTGAGCAGGCAGTTGGACGAACACACAATCAGAATTGGACAGGAGAGGGAGAGCTTTTTCCTGGGGGCTTTGAGGTCCTGTTTTTCCTGAAACACAAAGACATATTTCTGTTGGCATGTGATTCACAGTGATTCACGCATTCATTACATCTAGGCTTGATTACTGCAACTCACTTCTGTTTGGCGTCAGTCAAGCCACCATTGCACGATTACAACTGGTTCAGAACGCAGCTGCCCGATTTTTAACCAGCACACGCAAAAGAGAGCACATTACACCAGTCTTGGCCTCCCTTCACTGGCTACCGGTTCATCTTCGAATCCAATTCAAAATTCTCATGTATGTCTACAAATCGCTGAACAGTCTCGCCCCCGCCTATCTCTCGGATCTGATACACCCATATGTCCCTCCACGTGCTTTGAGGTCAGAGGATCAGGTACTCTTAATAGTTCCAGAAACTCGCCTTAAGCGCAGGGGTGACAGGGCGTTCTCTGTAGCAGGCCCAAGACTCTGGAACGAGTTACCGCTGCTCATCAAACAGGCCCCCTCCCTCTCGGTTTTCAAATCCCGGTTAAAAACTCACTACTACTCCATTGCTTTCAATGCCAGCTGATTTGTATTGGATCGTTTGATTTATGATCTGCAATGTTTTTATGTTTTTCGTGTTGTACTTCATTGTCTGTGTTACCTGTTGCGTGTTTGTTTGTCCAGCACTTTGGTGTGGACTTGTTCCTGTTTAAAGTGCTTTATAAATAAAATGGTATGGTATGGTATGGTATGATGAATCATATTTTAAGATTGTGGAATATAAGCCAGATAAACAAATAAAATAAAGAGAGAACCTGTAAAACTATCATGTTAAATGTGACGCGGTTGAAAATTTGGGTGCACTAACTGTGCTGGTGAACCAAAAAAAGTTAAGAAACACCAATGTAATCAGTGCAAGAAGTTAGTGTAGAACCATGGAAAAAAATGTATCAATTAAAAAAATGATTTTGAGTAAGATATTTCCAGCAACCTGCAAAGATTTTGTTTCTTTCCACCTTGAAAACTTTAATATCCAAATACTATGTTNGAGTGACTCATTTGTTGATCGGTTTGCCAGAAATCATCAAATTATGTTTGTATTCTGCATCTGTCTGTTAGCAAAATATCTTATGAACAACTGAACAGATTTTGATTAAACTTTCAAGAAATAATCACTGAATGGCTCTCTACGACTGGTTGACTTTTAAAGTACATCCATGGTGTTGGTCTGTTAGCAAAATATCTCATGACCCTCTGGACAGATTTTGAAAAATCTTTCAAGAAATAATAAACGGATGTTTCTTTACTGCTGATTAACTTTTGGATATATTTGAATTGAAGATGGCTGCAGCAGGCAATTGAAATAAGCCAAACTCAAAAATGGTTATAATTCAGTTAATTTTACAGATATGGAGTTAAGTGATTGTTTGTTTAAAGTTATTTAAAGTTATTTTATATATTCTTTTAAATAATGGGGTGATATAAGATTTTTTTCTTCTTTCTGCACTCTTTTCATTCAATGTTTTATTTTTGATGAATGTTTTATTTTGTCTCTTTTAAATGAATGAATAAATAAATAAAATTAAATATTAAATAGCTTTACATCTGCTAAGTTCTTGGCATAAACCAACACAGACATGTTCCTGTTTTTAGTGTTTTACATGCTTTATATTGTAGCTGTATTATGATATGATGCGAAGCCACGGAGCTCCCAGGCGGAAGCTGAAACAGCTGCCGTAATCAGAGCGCCCAACCCGGGATGAAAAAGAAAAACACACCGCTGGCTGAAGCCCTGAGATGGATGGAATGTCCGGCGTAAAACTAACTTGACCGCGGTTTAATGTGACGCAGATGTGTTTATATAGCTCTGCAAACATTGAACGTTGTTGTCTTGCGGTGTTGAGTGTAAAATATTTCCACACAACACACATGTTACGATGAAAAGTCGGCTAGCTGCTAGCTAAGATGCTACACTCACCAGTGTTGTCCGATCTTGCGACAGAAACAAGCGTCCAGCTCCATGTAAACAATCCATAACGTGACCAGCTCCATGTAAACAATCCATAACGTGACCAGCTCCATGTAAACAATCCATAAACAAACGACCCGCTCTTTCAAAACGATGCCAAAACAAACCCAACAGAGTACTCAGTCAGCCCCTCACGCTTGTAGCTGCCTGCAAACTATGAACTGGATTTCCTGAATGTGAGGCGGGTCTTGTTACTCTGGGTTCATGAGACACGCCTCCGTTCAGGAAATCCATCCCATAGTTTGAAGCCAACGTGCATCATGGGTTGGATCGATACGTAAACAAGGCTGGTATCGGCATAGACGTTATGATATCTATGGGTATCGGTATGTGCCATGAGCATTGGTTCCGCTTCTGCTCGGAGGGCGGGCCACAGGGCGGGCCAGGGTCCATCATACACGGGCACGGGCCCGTGCAGGCCCGTGTGTAGAACCGCCACAGTTTGATCATTGCAGCCATAACGTTAAAACAGAATTGATGTGTCTTATCACACGAGGCCTTTCCGTGTGCATAACAAAGTTGGTTACGTTCTAATGTCTGATGCAAACGGTACCACCTTCAGGGATGCGAGTCGACCACAAAGTCGGGTTGATTCATCATTATTGCAGAAGAGGTTTTCTGGGAGTTCTTGAGTTTGCAGCTCTGAGAGAGAGCCTGGGACAGCTTAGGCTCTGTTTTGTCTTGCTTTTCCGATAAGGCCAAGTTTTTTTTTACTCTGAGGCCTGATGCTGCCTGGCTTTGGCTGGCTTTGGCTCACTGTTTGGCTTTGCAGTTCCACAAAATAATGCAACAATAAACGGCTCTAACTTTTTCACACTGCAGAGAATGGGCAAAATTTGTACATTTGATGATTTAAATAATGGTACACCATCTACATTGAAATTTAGCTGTATCTCATTTTCTGTTGAAAAAAAATTGGGATACTGTGAGCACATTTTCAGAAGTCCCGTCTCCACACCAAAGTAGAGGAACTGGCCACCACATAGATCTGTGACGTCTATTTCACTGGGATTTCCTAACAGGGTTCTGGCATCTTTTGGTAGCCGGTGTCCATGTTTGCGTAGCACCAATAGCAGCTCATCTACTGATGTGCGTGTCACCTTATTCTTTACAGCCCATTTAACCAAATCACTTCTCAGATCACTTGATTCCTCCTCGGACAAAGTTCCAATTTCTACATCACTTTCACTATCACTGTTTGGCAGGAGGCAATCATCTTGATATCTTCTCCTGTATCAGGTTGGTTGTGTATCTGTATGTCTATTGGGCTATCAGCAAAAGAAAGTTCTGGGTTCTCATTTGAGGGACCTGGATTCTCTTCTGATGGGTCTGGATTCTCTTCTGAGTGACTAGACTCCACCAATGCACGTAAATGTGCATTTAGTCGTCTCCATTTTTTGTGATACATCTGGGAGTGAAATAAAAACCAACAATATTTCTAAGCCTAAATGTTTTATAAATAGAAACATTAAATTTTAAAATAAGAAGTGAAAACAGTCAATCATTTTTAAACATATTTCAAATTAAGCTGTGTCTATTTTTTTCAAAAATGTAAAAAAAATTTTTTTTACAGGGTTATAGTACTTTCAGATCAAAATGGATGGCTGGGTTAGGTTTGGAGACAACTCACCACTGAAGGCGACTTGGGTCGTGTTCTTCCAAATCTGTGGAAAAGAGCAAGGACAGGAATGTGAAATCTCAACCTTATTTTAAAAGTTTGTGGATGGAAAGTGTGTCAATATACCACATTCACCAACAGAGACATTGAACATTCTTGTTTAGACAAATACCCATGAAGCAGGTGTGAAATGTGGGGCCTCTGCACATTCTCCATCAGCAGTAGATTAATATTACCCCTCTGCTTAGTTCATGTAACATTAACATTTATCTTTGTGTGACCACAGCCAATGCTGACAGATATAAGAGGGGGAAATTTTTTTTTAAGCACGATTAAAAAAAGTCATTAATGATGGGCAGTATAGGGGATAATTAAGTTTTATCGTTTAATGTTAAACATATTTCTGAGACATTTTAGGCTTAGTGGCCTAACAGAGCAGACAAAAACATTAAACTCCAGCTCTTTTTTTCCAACCAACTCATTTAGCAGACCATCACAACAGTCCAGTGTTAGCGCGGGATAGCTAGCTAGCTAGCCCACGCTAACACTGGACTGCTAGCCCCCTACATGCGTTCCGCTCCGGTCCGACCTCCGTAGCAAATACGCACTCATTATAATCAATGAACGGTCGGCTCTGTGGTCCGAAGGCGGCTCTCAGCTGGCGGGACAGAGTGCGGCGGTGTGTGGAGACTGCCAACGCTGGAACTGGGCCAGCGGCTAATCGAGTTAGCCTGACCACAGCGAGGTGCGGCGGTACAGAGAGACTGTCGTTGCTGGAACTGGGCTAGCGGCTAATCGAGTTAGCAAAACCACGGACACTGGACTGGCAATTCTCTACGTGAGTAATGGCAAAATCAAAACAAAAAAAACAGGATCTATTGGAGCCAAACTCTGAAGACATGGACGAGATAAAGAAATCTCTGAACTTTATGAGCTCAGAGATCTCGAGTTTGTCGTCGCAAATGAAACTTTTAATGGGTTTGTTTGAAGAATTCAAACAATTGAGACTTCAGATAGACTTAAAAGACAAAATAATCGTAGATCTTGAACAACGGCTTGATAATTTAGAACAGAACTCTAGGCTGGATAATCTCGTTATCACTGGTTTGGAAATAAAAAATCGTTTAAAGTCAAAGACTACTTCCGATGGAGAAATCTCTGCGGATGCATCAACGCAGGAACAGAAAACTTTAGAAGAACTAGTGGTATCGTTTCTACAAGATAAAAAAATAGACATAAATCATAAAGATATCTTTCAGTGCCACACCTTACCAAGCAAATCAGATAAATTCAATCCATTGTTGTTGTAAAATTCATCAGCAGAAAATCAAGAAATACTGTACTCATGCAAGCAAAAAAACTGAGTGGAACAAATGTTTATATAAATGAACATTTGACCAAAAAAATGGTATTATCGCGAAAGAGGCAAGGTTGTTCAGGAAACAGAAAAAGATTATATCTACATGGACAAGGAATGGAAAAATCTGGATTAGAGTGAAGGAAGGATCGTCTGCAAAACTGATACAAGATATCAAGGAATTGGAAAAATTTAAATGAGTATAACACATGCTCAATAATAGTTTTTCTCAAAAGTGTACGACAACTTGAATGAATACTATGATTCATCATGATGTATGATGATTTTGATTCTAAAATATACAATGTTGACGAAGAGATAGATCATAATTTTTTTCCAACAAACAACAACAGTAATTACTACAATATTGAACAGTTAAATGACGTAAACATGACTGATGAAGATCTTTCTATTATACACTTAAACTGTAGAAGTATAAATGCAAATTTAACTCACTTACTTGATGACCTAAAAAAAATTAATAAAACCTTTAAAATAATTGCACTATCTGAGACATGGCTTCACGATGATAATATACATAACATATATATTGAAGGATATGAATTATATCATATGAATAGAAAAAATAAAAGAGGTGGTGGTGTAGCTTTATTTATAAACAAGGAAATAAAATGTAAACTAATTACAGAAATGTCAATTATAGTTGACAATATGATGGAAATGATCTCAATTGAATTACTGTACGGTAATTAATAAAGATGGAAAAAATATTATCATAAGTTGTGTTTATCGATCTCCATGCTCAAAAATAGAGATATTTACTGAAAAAATGTTGGAGTTACTAGTCAAGAGCAGAAACAAAACTATTTTTTTATGTGGTGACTTCAACATCGATTTGGGAAATCGAACTGAGTCTAACAACATTAGTACATTTTTGGATTCGATGTACAGTATAAGTTTATGTCCGTTGATATTTAATCCAACTAGAATCACAACTCGGAGTGCTTCAATAATTGATAATATATTCACAAACATAACAGATGGCGATATGACAAGTGGTATTATGATGACGGATATCAGTGATCATTTACCAGTTTTTACTATTTATAAAAATAATGGTAGTATACCAAAAACAAATAAAAATCGTATTAAGATAATTAATACATCAAAAAGAGCACTTGATAAACTTAAAAATGACTTGGACAAACAAAATTGGGAAGAAGTATACATTGATGATGTTAACAAATCGTATGATACCTTTATGAGTATTTTGGGAGTTTTGTTTGAAAAAAATTGTGTGCAACAGAATTTTACTAAGAAAAAAACAGTTGATCATCCTTGGATGACCAATGGTCTGAGGAACGCATGTAAAAAGAAAAATCTTCTTTATTCATGTTTTTTTAAATCAAGAACTCCTGAAGCTGAAGAAAAATACAAACGGTACAAAAATAAATTAGTAAGTGTTGTAAGAAAATATAAGAGGGAATATTATAGTCAATTATTACATACAAGCAGTGGTGATATGAGGATGACTTGGCGAGTAATTAACAACGTTCTAAATAAATACAAGGGTAATACGGGAGTGTCACAACATTTTGTGGAAAATAATATGGAAATTAATGATAACAAGGAAATTGCAAATGGATTTAACAATTATTTTGTGAATGTTGGATCAAATCTTGCTACTTCAATTCCTAAAGTAGACAAAAACGTGAGCTATTTAATCAGTAGTTGTGTCAACAGTATGTTTCTAAGTGGAACTACGGAAGAAGAAATATTGAAGGTAGTTGAAAAATCTGCTGATAAAAGATCTAAAGATTGTGAAGACATTGATATGATGGTTGTGAAGGAGATAATTAATCATGTTATTAAGCCATTTGCATATATTTGTAATTTATCATTTTCAAAAGGTATATTCCCTGATAGAATGAAGATAGCCAAGGTAACTCCTATTTTCAAAAATGGTGTAAAATGTTTATTTAATAATTATAGACCCATATCTTTGTTGCCTCAATTTTCTAAAATTCTTGAAAAATTGTTTGTGTCCAGACTGGACAACTTTCTTGATAAAAATGATATCTTAAGTGACAGTCAATATGGTTTTAGATCTAATAATTCAACATCCCTAGCACTTATGGAGTTGATGGAACATATTACAACAGCAGTTGATAATAAACAATATTGTATAAGTTTATTTGTAGATTTAAAAAAGGCTTTTGATACCATTGACCACACTATTTTATTAGAAAAACTGGAAAAATACGGTATTAGGGGCCCAGCTTTACAATGGATATCAAGTTATTTGACAGGAAGAAAACAGTTTGTGCAAATTGATGATGTCAGATCTCATCTGTGTGATATTTCATGTGGAGTTCCTCAGGGATCGGTTCTTGGACCTAAGTTGTTTATTTTGTACATTAATGATATAATCAAGGTGTCTGAATTCCTAAATTGTGTTATGTTTGCTGATGACACTACCTTCTTTTGCTCGGGTGGAGACCTAAATCAAATTTGTGAACTTATGAAGAGGGAGTTTGCTAAACTACAAACTTGGTTTAAACTAAATAAGTTATCTTTGAATGTTGAAAAAACTAATTATATGATATTTAGTAAAAAAAAAATCTCTGTGGACTTTCCTTTTCAAATTGATGGCGTCGAGATACACAGAGTAAATGAAGTCAGGTTCCTTGGAGTAATTATTGATGATAAACTGTCATGGAAGCAACATATTAACCTTGTAAGAACTAAATTATCAAAGTCCGTGGCAGTATTGTATAGGGTAAGGGACTTCTTGAATGTAAAAGCTCTGAGTTTGCTATACAACACAATTATTGTACCACATTTGATTTACTGTGTTGGTGTTTGGGGTACTGCTTGTAAAACTTTAACCCAGTCAATTTTCATTTTACAAAAAAGAGCTGTAAGAATTGTCTTAAGAAAACACTATTGTCATCCTTCTAGTATTTTGTTTTATCAAATGAAATCGCTTAAGTTCTATGATTTGGTGGATTACTATATTTTACTAATTATGTTCAAGGCTCAGAACAACATACTACCACCACACATTCAAACATATTTTACTAAAAGGATTAGTTGTTACAATTTAAAGGGTATGGGCATTTTTGTTAAACTGAAGTATTGAACCAGCTTGAGGGGTAGATCAACTTCAATAAAAGGCATAAGTTCATGGAATAGTTTGGACTGTGATATTAAAAATGAGAAATCATTATTTTTATTTAAGAAAAAGATCAAGAATATTCTGTTAACAAGATATATATAAGTTTGTAAATATCTATTAATTATAATGCATAATGTGACTAATTATATGTTCTTTGCTATGCAATTTTATTTTCATTGCTTGATTCTGTTTGTTTAAAAATGATTTGTTAAGAAGGGGCAGATATGATAAGATATTATTCTTCTTCTGCTACCTTATTTTATATGTATTTTATTTATTTGAATTTGAAATGGTATTTGTGTTTTTTAACTATTATGAAATAAATAAACGTTTTTAAAAAAAAACATTCCGAGAACCAAATTAAGGACCATGGGAGACCGGGCTTTCAGTGTGGCTGCCCCCCGCCTGTGGAACTCTCTTCCTGACTGCCTGAGAGCCCCACAGTCTGTGGTTGACTTTAAGAGCGGCTTGAAGACCTTTCTTTTCAACCGAGCATACTCTACCTCCTCATGATTCTACTTTTGATCTTAGTTGATACTGTTATTGATTTTACTTGTTTTATTACTTGTTTTATTGACATTTAATTCTGTTGCACCTTGTAGCACATTGAGATTTTCATTAATGAAAAGTGCATTATAAATTGAATTCATTATTACTATTATTATTATGAGACAAGCAGTTTGCTGGTGATCAGATGGTTTCTTGGGCCTGCCCTCTCCCCCGTCGACTCCTCTGAGGCAGCCATAGCCAAAGTGGTTCAAAACATCAAAGTTCATGCTCAATCATCCAGGTAAACTGTCTTGCTTGTGACAACCTGCAAACTGGTTGGCCCACCGTGTGAGCGTGTTGCTAGTGGGACTGAGTTTGTTGCGACTCCTCAGACTGATGAATAATAATAATAAAGTCCTTTGGATAAAGAAACATCTCAACAAAAAATAAACCGTCCAGAAGACCTGACTGAACTTTGTTGAGCAGTAAATGTCTGTAAAAAGCCAAAGGGTTTGAAGGACGTGAAGAGAGCTACATTCATTTTCAATGAGAAAAACATGGCCGACGAAGCTAAACATTCAAAAAAACTAAATAAAAAAAAGTGCGCAAACACCAAACATCAGAGCCAGAATGCCCTGAAGGAACCAAACGTTTCGACACACGAATCGTTGAAACAGCACAAAAATGGCGCAACGAGTTGCTTTCGGAAGAAAAACGGATCTGAATAAGAGAACAATTTTAAAAACATTCGCAAAATTATCGCTTTAAGACCGAGTCGACTGTAGGGAAGAGGCTCGTACCTGCCGAGGAAGTACCAGGACTGTCCGGAGTTGGGGTCGGCTTCCAGAGATTTCTGCAGACACTGAATGGCATAGCTGTCCCTGCTGGCTTTGTCCCCGAGCGGCTCCACCGTGTGATGCATCCAGCCTGGGAGCAGTTCGACCACTCGTTAGCGTTTCTCCGGCTCGTAGAAGGAAACTTGCTGAGGAAACCTTTAAAAGGCTTACCTAGTTGCTGCAAGGTGGTGGCCTTCACCGGCGCAGGGAGGTCCTCCGTCTGCAGGAGGCTCTCGTAAGCCTCCTTGGAAGCTCGGTATCTCTTCTGGGGGCGCCATTAAAAAATAAATAAATTACTTCAAGACTTTGGGAAGACTTATTTGTAGGCCTGTCACAATAACAAATGTTGCTGGGCGATTAATTGTCTTAGAAATTATTGCGATAAACGATAATATTGTTTGAAATTTGACAATAATTAGTAATTATTGTCAAATTTAAGAAGAAATGTTGGTTAATTTTGAGTGTAGTACCTTTTTTGACCACTGGATGGCAGTATAAGACTGTTAGAACTGAAGGCTGAATAGTGAGGGAGCGAGCAGCGTGTCTCTTTAAGAAAAATGGGAGTGAGACCCCTTGACGTGACATGGGCCGTCTTCTCTTCAGTTCTCAAAATGGCGGACGCTCGGTGTGATTTGAGCTCTTTAGTATAGCATTTGTGACATAAAGCTTTTAATAAAAACCAGTAAACAAGTTCTCAGCTTCTTCTCGCAGAGAAAAACAACTTTTTAGACGAAGGCATGGGTTTCAACCATGAATTTTGGAGTTTCGAAAAGATGGAGGTTTTTTTTCCTCGACATCGCGATTTTGGACGGTTAACACAGATTTTAAAGAGAAAGGGAGGGGTCAGTGAAGAGCACCTGAGTTGAGCCTTTTGTCATCCAGTGTCTTCAGTAGAAAGAGAGAAACACGAAGAAACGATAAAGGCGATAAATGAAAATAAGGTTGATAATTTTCATTTATCATGCGATTAACTGATTTATTGTTTATCGAGACAGACCTACTTAGAAATAATAAAAATAATCTAAATTGGCTCTAAATTGGCTTAAATCATATATATCTGATAGATTCCAATATGTAAATGTAAATAATGAATCATCATCATATACCAAAGTTAGTCATGGAGTTCCTCAAGGTTCAGTGCTTGGACCAATACTCTTTACCTTATAAGTAATGTTCTTAAACAGCATGGGATAAATTTTCACTGTTATGCTGATGATACACAGTTATAGGTGGGAGTGGTGGCGCAGAGGTTAAGAAAGTGACCTTGTGATCTTAAGATCGCCGGTTCAAGCCCCAGTACTGACAACATCAAGAATGTGGGTGGGATAAGTGAAGCAGTCACACCCGTCTCCACCCTTATCTGCCCCACTCTGGGCCCTTGAGCAAGGCCCTTAACCCACACCATCTGCTCCCCCGGGAGCCCTGCAGCTCTCTGATCCACACAGAGGGCTGTGGTAGCCCGGTGATCTGTGGTTGTGTCAGGAAGGGCATACGGCGTAAAAAAACAATTGCCAAGTCTTCGTGCGACTAGTTCGCTGTGGTGACCCCTGACGAAGGAAGCAGCCGAAAGAAGAAGAAAAACAAATGCTGATGATACACAGTTAAATTTGTCCATGAAACCCAATGAATCCAAACAGCTACTTAGACTACAAACATGTCTTAAAGACATGAAGACTTCTGTTGTGACTTGGCGCTATAGAAATAAACTGAACTGAATGAATAATAAAGTGCACGGCCCTTTCTGCTCATGCACCTAGGCTGCAAAGAGGCGCCGCTCCACACATGAGAGGAAAGGCACCACCGGCATACAAAAGAGGGCGAGACAGACTTCACTGTTTCCGTGGCAACCCCGATCATCGGCTAATCTTATATCCCCCCTCCTCCTCCTGCTATGCCACCCACTCACTCATGCACCCTGATCTTGCCTCGATTCATCAAGTAAAAACAAAAGCTCTATCCTCTAAATTACTTAAATTGCTTTTTAAAGATTATTTCTGCAACTTTTGCCTCAATGACAAACGAAATGAAAGAAAACAACAATCCTGCACTCAAGTACCCTTGAGTGCAAGGACAACAGAAGCGCACGTTCCCTCTGCTAAAACATAACACAAATGGAAAAAAGACATAAATGTCTTACCTGAATCTCATACAAATGAGCGATGTGGAACTGAACTGCAAAGAAAGAAGAGAGATGAGTTGAAACATTTCAGAAAAACAACAGTTTTTTTGTAGTTTTGATTCTCTTCGGAAAGTCTTTGGAAAAGTAAAAAAACAAAACAAAAAAACAAAAACAAAGCTCGCTCGTCTACGTCAAGTGCAACAAACCCAAAGGTAGGTAAGGTGTGCGCCTGACGGCACCTTCCTTTGTCTGGAGCGCCGCAGTGTCTGATCTAAGCTGCCTGAGTGACTCTCAGCAGATGGAGGGAGAGAGGGAGTTATAAACGAGGGGGGGAAGAAAGGAGGGGTGGAAGATCGGGGCTGCCCTCGATATTTATGTTCAGAAACGAGGAGGCAAACGGCAACGGAGAGGCTGGGCGAAAATGGATATTACCGTCGCCAAGGTAACAGGTAGTGAAGCGAGAGAGAGGAGCTGACGGCGGCGATTTAGAAGCGCCGCAATAGCAAACGATGAAGAAATACAAAGCAGGTAATTATTCAAATAAAGAAGCTGCTGGTGAGGAAAGCACTTACTTTCAGCTTTGGACAAAGTGCAGGGGTTGGAGTCAATCAAAGCCAGCTGAAAATGCTGCAAGACAATAAAAAAATTAACAAGTTTAAAAATGGCTCCATTTCCCAGCTCCTTGTTAGAAAAAAAAAATGCTTCGGGTCGTACCTTTAGGCTTGACTCGTAATCTGTGTTGACTTTGAACATGAGACCCAGGCGAAGGTGGATCTCCTTGGCCCGGGAAAAGCCTGGGTCGATGTACAGCACCTCCTGGAACGCTTTGATCGCCCTGCAGGGAGAATTCAAAGGGAATCGGTACATGAATAGCCAAAAAAAAAAAAAAGAAGAAGAAGAAGAAGGGAAACCCATTAGCATGCAAAGAAAGCTGCAGAACATCCTTTGAGGATGGAGAAGGACTTAAGTCGTTCCGGTCGCACTGAAGGTATACCATCAACCGTGAGCTGTCGACCATCGTTGATACACAAAAAGCAATGATATGGAAAACACAATTTGCTTGAAATGGGAAAGAAAGCTGCAGAAAACCCCATTTGTGTGGACACAAACTGTTTCAGTCATGTTAAATGTGTATGTATGGTCAAACGTGAGTGTGGACCATCGGCGTATACAGTCAACCATGTACAATTGACACTGACAATGATGTACCGTCAACAGTGAACATGTATTGCTAACGTATACAGTCAACTGCACGTGTACTATCAACCATAAGTGTGTATCGTCAACCACGAGTGTGCACTGCTAACGTATACAGTCAACCATAAATGTGTATCACCAGCCGTGAGTGCACCGTTAATGATTTCAGTCAATTACTGTCAACCAAAATGTGTATCATCAATCACAAGCATGTACCATCAACAGCGAGCATGTACCAGCAACCCTAAACATGTATCGTCAATTGTGAGCGTGGACCGTCAGCGTACAGTCAACCATAGAAGTGTACCGTCAACAGCAAGCATGTACCACCAACCCTAAACATGTATTGTCAACTGTGAGCGTGGACCGTCAGCATATACAGTCAACCTTAGAAATGTACCAACCGTGAGCATGTACCACCAACCCTAAACATGTATCGTCAACTGCGAGCGTGGACCGTCAGCATATACAGTCAACCATAAAAATGTAACACCAGCCAGGAGTGTTCTGTTAATGTATTCCGTCAACTGCACATGTACTGTCAACCATAAATGTGTATTGTCAATTGTAAGCATGTACCGTTCGCATATACAGTCAACCATAGAAGTGTACAGTCAACCGTGAGCATGTACCGTAACGTATAAAATCAACCATAAAAGTGTAACACCAGCCATGAATGTACTGTTAACGTATTCAGTCAACTGCACGTGTACAGTCAACCAAAATGTGTACTGTATTGTCAATTGTAAGCAAGTACCGTCAGCGTATACAGTCAACCATAGAAGTGTGCCGTCAACCGTGAGCATGTACCATTAGCGTATGCAGTCAACCATTAGTGTACAGTCAACCATAAAAGTGTAACACCAGCCCGGAGTGTTCCGCTAACGTATTTAGTCAACTGCACGTGTACTGTCAACTGCGAGTGTATACTATCAACTGCGAGCATGTACCGCCAACCATATGTTGAGAAAACAGACACAGATGTTCACGTTAAATCTGAAGACCGGATAAGGTTACATGCTAGCAGAGAAAGCGCTACCAATGGAACGTGCACAGGCTGTTTGAGTCTCTCTTGGCGGCACTTTGTTTTGGTTGCTTTAGTTTTTTAGATTAAACAACAGTGTGGCTGTTTATTTATTTTTTAACTCTAATGGTTTTCTTTGTGTCAGTTTTAACAATTTTTAGTTCATCATAAATATCTGTAAATATCAATTCTAGACAAGATTATACCAATGATGAGCAAGCTTGCTCATTATTGGAATCACATGCTGATGTAACTGTGCCGTCATAAACGTAATATATTAAATGATCCAATATGTAAAAATAAATAACTTAAATATAATAAATGGTAAATGGACTGTACTTACATAGTGCCTTTCTATCTTATCAAGACACTCAAAAGCTCTTTACGCTAAAATCTGTGCCCGCATTTACCCATTCATACGGATGGGTCAAACATCGGAGGCGATGAGGGGTTCAGTGTCTTGCCCGGGGACACTTTGGCATGTGACTGCTGTTGGAATCGAACCCCCAACCCTTGCATTCGAGGATGACTGCTCTAACCACTCAGCCACGGCTGTCCCATAAAATCATTTAAAGGGAGAAATTTGTCAGTAAAATAAATAATTTCTTTTTTGAGTTATTTATACTGTGCTGATGACTACAAGAAACTGTATATGTTTAATATATTACTGACATATTTTTTAAATACTGATGCATTTTTAATACATTACCCTTGAATACAAGTTACATAAAGGCAAAAATCCCTATTTTCAGTGTCATATTTTAGTCCTAAAAGCACATTTCAACTAGTGAACATTGCCATCATGAGGATAATGTATAAAAGTTCTGAATTGTAGCTATTTTTGTTGCCAAGTTTTCAAACTAGACACACAAACTAACAGAATCAAATTAAAAAGTTATAATTTTCCATATTTATTAAATGTACAGTATTTTATTAAATCCAAATTGCTTAACCCACTCATAAAAAGTTCTTAGAGAAGACTTTATTTCTACACTGCAGTGAGAAAAACTGCACACTTTATAAATGAATCATGCAATTGATAAAACTATTTGTTTTTAATACATTTTCAATGTACTATTAATGCTTTTCTACTCATTGCCTTGAGCCTCCGACCAGGCCATAAACTTACGGGAACGTAAGTTTAATTGGTCAGATAAAATCAGAATCAATCCCAACAGGTTTTAAACTCTGCAGAAATCATTTTATGCAGCTGCACTTCGGCTGAGGCCGTATCAAATTTCCTGCCGTTCAATACCCCAAGGTCCCTAAATCAAACTTACACAAAGTAGTACCACGGGACGCCACTTTAAGAACTCAACACACAATCAGTCATTTCCTTTTTCAAACGTAGGAGGACATGAGTATGGAAAATATGAAACAAGTATCGTAGTTTCAACATTTATTAGACCTTGAACTGTGACCTTAACCGTAGAGCTGTTGTGGTGAAAAGTGCAGCCCTTTGTTATGATAGCGTATGTGTGTGTAAAGTTTCGTTAAGTTACAGAGATTCCCCTACCGTTTTTGGCGCCCGCACCCTTGCGCGCTGCGCGACGCGTCGAGTATAAATCTAGCTTTAAGCTAACGCACAACACAGACATGTCTGCCTGTCCAACATCATCGACAAAAATCCCCAAAGAGGAGCTCACCATGCCAAGGCAAGTGACCTAGAGGAAACACTGCATGGGCCAGAGAAGTACAGAGACCAGACCCAGTGTCTTCCCTACAGTTATCCAAGGAAGACGCCCCGCCCTTTCAACATAACAGAGGGCCCCGCCTACCAAAACTGTCCTTCACCCACAACTCCCCCTTCCCCTGTGTTGGCAGTGACCTAGCACTAAGCTAGCAGCACGCAAAACAAATGTGCCAGCAAAATAGCTAGACATAACTGTAGCTGCGTAAGAGAGCACATTGCTCTTACGCACCCCCCGGTCAAAAAAAAAAAAAAACGACGACCTGAGCGCCCTGCCAAGGCAATTGACCTAGGAGAAGCACGGCTTTATAGAGCTGCGATTTTTGGCTCAAGCCGCCAGTCCAACCTGAAATTCGGGCCGGGTCAAAATTATGTGTTTGATGGGCGGGTTTGGGTTTTGCTTTTGATACAGTTTTACGAATAATACAGCACAAAGAAAACTAAATGAGAATTCAGAATATAAAATTGTGTTAATCTACTTGTAGAGGAGGAAGCAGTAAGTTCATATGTTGAGGATGAGAATAGAGTGCAGAAGTTATCAGACTGTGAAAAAAAGAGTAGTGCTGGCGCATTGTGCAACAATTGCGCATGTGGCCCTGCCCGCCCTTTGCTCTTATCACACATCTGAAGATTTGCAATTGATCCACAACAAGCGACATAATGGAACTGGAAGGTATTAAACAAAAGCTAAAAACAGGAGAAGTCACTCTTCAAAGCACAGTGAAACCTGCTGATGTGTGTCAGGTGCACGCTCAGGTCTGACCGGCTGGTTGAAAGGTACAAAAATAAAAAGTCCAGTTAAGCTTCAGATGGACAACGGGATTTTTTTTTTTTTCGTGTTTGGGCCTTTAATTACAGTTAATTACAGTAGTCGGGTTCAGAAAAAATGCATATGGGCTAGGGCCGGGACAGATTTTTTTTAGTCCTGAATTTAAGGCCCTGTTTACACGGACACTGTGTGGGGGAAACGGAACTTTTGGGTATGTTAATTAGGTTGAAAGTTTTGCGTTGACATGGGCGAATTCTGTGGATACGACTCTCTCCCCCCCCACCCCCCGTACTCATGAATTTACTGTAGTTACCATGCTGGGCCATTAGATGGCGCTGTGATTTTTGGAACCTTCACTACTGCGCATGCGTGCTGCCTGAGGTAAACAGAGCACACGAGGCAGCCTGTTTTCCTCTCTGGCTAAAAGTTCAGCTACTACAAGTTGTTGTCAACAAGTTAACAACAAGTTAAAGCTGGAATTTGGATAAGAGTCAACAGATTTGACACCAAGTGGGGCCGCTTCATCTGCACACCAGTTGCTGACTGGACCGGAACCGAGTCAACATGTCTGACTTTAGTCCGTGAGAATCAGCTGATTTACAGCAGCGCTACAAGGTAAACGATGTTCTTAATAATGTTTCCTTGTGTTTAGTTCGATCACAGAACAACCAACTGAGGTTTTATTTTTATTTTTTTCCTGCGAGGTCGAAGCTGTTCCACGAAGCGGACCGGCGGTTCGGATGTGGGTCCAGTGACAGTGTCCACCAGGATGAACAACAGAGTCCAGTTCATTAAAGTTCGGTTAACGTGTTTTTAAAAGTGTTCAATTTAATTCTCAGTGTTTGTGACATGAGTTTGTGGTGTTGGATAAATAAATAAATTAAAAATCAACCTGGTGTCTTCATTTTCAGCAGCATGTTAGGCATGACGTAACGAGTCCAGATAGCTTCATTTAGCTCAGATAAATTTAAATATCTCCCACGCTAACATAAATACTGTTTATTATTGTTAAACTGTTACAGGTAGTCCCCGAATTACGAGCGCTCTGATCTACGAGGTTCCAGACTTACGAGCTGGCGAATTTTTGGAAAAAACGCAAAAAATACTGAGTTTTCATGTGTTTTTTCACCACAGTTAGTTAGCTAAACATATGGACACACGTTTCCGATCATTTTTATGCACTCATAAGCAGTTTTTTGATGAAAAACGAGTGTTTGTAGTCGCGCTAGCGAAACCGTTCCAATTTACGAGCGAAATTCCGGACTTACGAGAGACATGGCAACCGTTCCAAATTACGAGATTTCCGGTTTACGAGCGCCTCGTTGTAACGGATCTCGCTCGTAAATCGGGGACTACCTGTATTATACAGCACATTTAGTATGTTATAGTGTAGCGTGACACGTGAAATGTCCGACTGCCTCGTTAACAGACAACTGGATCCAGGCAGCTGGCTCTCTTCCAACACAGATGCAGGTAAGGTGTAGAATAATTAAATATGAGAATCAAAATATATTCCATCAGCTGTAGTTCAGAAAGTGGTAGCAGACAAGACAAGAGAGCAGCTGTTTTTCCACAGTAAAGCACATCTCAGGAGAAATTAGATATCCAGCCTTTTTCAAGGCTGTTTCCAAGGGAGTCAGATAAGAATTGACAAATATTTTCACTTCAGGCTCACATTGTAATTTCTGTAGCCTTCAGTCTGTAAGGGCGACTCTGTTCCAAGTGATCCAATTCGGGACTTTTTCCACTGATCCAAGCTCTGACCTCAGATGTTGACCAGTACAGCGTCCAGAGTCCCAATCCGAGGGTGATCTGTTCACCCTCTGGATAAGCTCGCAAACAGCTGATTTCTCGAGGTCACCGCGCAGACCAGACGTCGGGTGCTCCAGGCATTAAGTCCTGCTGAAGTCTCCCTCTTTTGCGATAGACCAGTGCTCCACAAACGCCAAAAAGCAAAGCGCTGCCATCATAATCCAATATAATCCAGATTCTTCACCTCCACAGAGCACAGCACAGAGAGCGAGACGCACACCATCCACACCCACAGGAATCCATGGCGTATCCTCCGTCACTCTGTGAGGGTGGAAAGGCTCCCCTTGTGCCGTTTCTTCTGTAGAAATCT
>JBBPBX010035149.1:9734-32218 GCA_038048925.1 Garcialebias charrua
AAAAAGGTTTTTCTTCACTTATTTGATTTTTGTTGTGCGTTATTATTAGGGAAAATATATTTGTATTGTAATTGATTTAAAACAAATATTTATTCAAAATTAAAGATAATGAGTTTCATAATATATCCAGGAGCTTTTTCAAAAAGTCTGAAACTGCTCACTTAATGCGAGCTGAACTCACATGCACATCACTCTCCATTCTCTCCCTTCTGATGGGCTGTTTGAATGCTTGCTAGCCTCGTATATTTAATAATAGAAAAGTGCAACTTGTGATGCAAGCGAGCGGACTAACAAAGTGGCTGTTTTATTCAGTGTGGCTGCACCCCACCTATGGAACTCCCTCCCTGACTACCTGAGAGCTCCACAGTCACTGGTTGACTTTAAACAAGGCTTAAAGACTTTTCTTTTTAAGCAAGCCTTCCTCCGCATGATTTTACCTTTAATCTTAGGTGATATTATCATTATTTTTAATTGATTTTATTATTAATTTTTGTTGTTTCATCATTGATTTTACTTGATTTTATCACTTGTTTTTATTTGATCTTTGATTTTAGTTGCACTTTGTAGCACTTTGAGATTTTTGTTAATGAAAAGTGCGTTATAAATTAAATTCATTATTATTATTATTATTATTATTATTATTATTATTATTATTATTATTATTATGTCTCTCTTGTTTTGTCTGATTCCACAGTGGCTCTTTAATTATATTAATTTATTTATTTTTGCAGCCATGAGTAAAGAAGAAGGAGTAGAACTGAAAACCATCTTAAAGCGTAAGAAACGTAAGTTCTTTGTAAAAAAAAACACATTTAAATATTGTACACTGATGACAAAGCTTTAACTGTCTAATTTTTTAACTGTAAATCTAAATTTTAAAGCAAAGAACATCCATTGTTTTACGAAAACATCCCAGAGTTTAGATTTATTCAGATCGTAAATATTTAACCCGTGTTTGGTTTAATAATCTGGCCGATTTTAATAATCTGGCCGATTTTAGTAATCTGGCCGATTAAATTTTTTAATGGTGATTTAAAAGACGTCCTCTCACTAATTTGCTGCACGAACGTATAAATCCACCTGGTTATTCTCCGTGTCTCCTCGTCAGGCGTGAACCTGTTAAACGATGGGGACGGCAGCACCACCCAGAGCAGCTCCCTGGGGGCCGTCCGCTGGTCCCTGCCTGAAGAGACGGTCCAGCCTCACAGCTCGGCCCCCACCATGCACGCCAGCAGCCTCACCAAACCTTCACAGGTAAGACGCTGACCATCCCCTCCTCTGTTCTTTGGCTGTTTGAGCGTTAGTGACTTGGAGCGTGTGTTTCAGCACCCTCGTCAGAACAGCCTGAGGGACCTGCGCAGCCTGCAGGAGTGCGTGCAGTTCATTCACCACTGGAAGGAGCAGGTGGACCAAGTGTGCAAGGTGAGAACCCCCCAGAGCGACAACACGACGTTCAGCCCTGCGGTGCTGACGGTGTCCTTTGGAGAAAAAAAATCAATCACATGCTTTTAAATACAGGTAGTCCCCGACTTACAAACGAGTTCCGTTTCTACGCGCCGTCGTAACTTGAAAATCGACGTAAGTTGGAAAATACGTCCAAACGGCACCTCATACATACAGTACTGTATTTTACCAACCACTTAGCCTATCCTAACACATTACCCTACATAATTATCAAAAAACACATACATTTAGGAGCCATAATGAAGGGAAAAAAATAGTTAATGGCCTACTGCTGGTGAAGCTGTTCCTCCACCTGTTAGCATGTTAGCTCGGTGTCCCTCTAACATCTGATGCTGCCTGTAGTTTGCGCGGTCCAGACTGTTTACAGCAAGGTCTGTTAGCATGTAAGCTCTAATAATAATAATAATGAATTCAATTTATAATGCACTTTTCATTAATAAAAATCTCAAAGTGCTTGCTCCTCCGGTCCAGCTCCGCTGTTTCTGCCGTCTGGTGACAAAAACCGTCCTCTTAACCTCCTCTGCTCCGGTCTGCCTGTCCAAACAATGAGGTCTCTGTAGTAATTTTCAACTGACTGCGTCATGCTACCTCTCCCCCCTACCTCCTGTAAACCTCCTGTAAATTCCTGCTGTCCTCCAGTGAGTTTCGGTATCGTATTTTTTTGGTGTAAAGGCGCATAAACCGTGTAACTCGAACAACGCTTTTCAATGGGAGGGCGTTCGTAACCGCGAAACCTCGTAAGTTGAGGCCGTCGTAACCCGAGGACTACCTGTAAATTAAAATTCTAACATACAAAGCCCTCAACAACCTAGCTCCATCTTATATTACAGTTCTTTTTGTTCCGTATTTTGATAACAAAGTTCTTTGCTGTCAGACTGCAGGCTTACTTGTGGTTCTTAGAGTTTCCAAAAGCAGAATTGGAGGAAGATCTTTCAGTTCTCAGGCTCCTCTCTTGTGTGGAACTAACTTCCAGTTTCTGTCCGTGAGGCTGACACATGGTCCAGTTTTAAGACTTTCCTTTTTGATGAATCATATAGTTAGAGTTAGCTTGTTATGCTGGATCAGACTACTAGAGGAAAAATTGAACTAATTTCCTTAAATGAATTGTTAAAATTGAATAGTTTTCATTTGATATTACAGTATTTTTATCTTGGCATGTGATTCTTGACCTGCCACTGTGTACAGTATCTGTTCCTCTCAAACCCAGCCAGTCAAAGCAGATAAAGGTGCTAAATGTTTCTTCCTCATGAGGAGGGAGTTTTTCCTTTCCACTGTCGCCTTCATGCTTGATCAAGATCAGAGTCGGCAATGCAGTTAAACTCAAAGCGGTCTGCTCCTCAGATGATTGTTAAATTATTTTCATATGAACGTGTCGGTTCCGAGACGACTTCTGGGACTTGTATAAAAGAACTGAATAGAAAAAGTGCACAGCTTCTTATCTTATGAGTCAGGTTGATTTATAGCATCAACGTGGAAACTTGGCTGGGTTCTGTTGGGACACGTCCGTGGACGGGTTTACAGCCTGATTGCGTGACCTTTGCAGCTCGTGCTGTCGACAGCAACGTGCGAGGCTCTGAGACTCGTGCACGTGGACAGATGTGGAGAACGTTCTTTGACGCCTTCGTTTACAGGTGTGGTGTTTCAGCAGGGCGCCAGAGAGGAAGCCGGCAAGGAGGAGGCCGAGAGCTCAGACCGCCACGCCGAACGCAGCCTGGAGGAGAGCCGGAAACTGATCCTGGAGTGGGCCGATGAGCTCCGACACGTCGACGTGGTCAGTGCACCGGAAGTTCATCATGATTCAACTCAAGAGCTGGAGATGGTTACACTGTGAGACGACATTCACATTGTTCTTTCCACTTTGGTGTTTTGTAGCTTCTAAAGGAGATCCCTTGGGCATCTGATGATCAGAAGGAGGGAAATAAAGAGGAGAAAGATCCGAAAGAGGAGGCCCAACTGAGGGTGATGGAGTGGGCTAAAGACCTGCAGAAGGCAGCTGAGGTGAGAACAGAAGTTCCAAAAATGCATCTAAAAGAAACATTTACGTCTCACCAGGTGTAGCTTACAATGTAGTTTGAATAAATACAGTCTGAAGTGGGGTTCTGTGGAAAGGTTACGAACAGTTAATATCTTACCTGTTGTAGATAGCTCTTTGAATGACCTTTTTTTTTTTCTGGCTGGAATGGTGAGCTAATGGTCTGCTATCATAAAACAACTCCAGTGTGGAAAAACATGATAGCACTTATGCTAATACTAATTTATAAACCTTTACCAGGTTTACACGTTACACGACTAGTCTGGCAGTCACGTTATGACACGTCTGCAGGAAGTGAATGTACCATAAATGCTAAAGCTAACTGCCATGGTTTGTAAAATCAGAAATTAATTTGGCTCTCAGTCCCCTGCTCTAACTAGCCATCAACTCATCAGCCCAGTCAGAATTAAGTATTTCCATCCACAACAGGTGTGATTTAAAGTGTTCATGGTGCACAGAACCCACACTTCAAAGCATCTGAACTGTCCCTTTATTCAGTTCAGTTTATTTATAAAGCGCCAAGTCACATCTATACTGGTCCTGTTAGACCCCAGTGATACAGCTGATCACAATATTTTACCACAGACACTTAATGATACAGTATTGGGATTACATGAATGGCTCCAAAATGGTTTATATCATACTTATCTGATAGATTCCAATTTGTAAATGTAACAAATCTTCATCATACACCAAAGTTAGTCATGGGGTTCCTCAGGGTTCAATGCTTGGACCTCTTTACTTTATATATGCTTCCATTCGTTAAAAGTTATTAAACAGCATGGGTTAATTTTCATAGTTATGCTGATGATACAGTTGTGTTTTCAGTGAGCCTGGTGCTTTAACATCACCATGGCAACACCACCGGGCACCCTTTTGCTTAGGGTTTTCAGTGAGCCTGGTGCTTTAACATCACCATGGCAACACCACCGGGCACACTTTTGCTTAGGGTTTTCAGTGAGCCTGGTGCTTTAACATCACCATGGCAACACCACCGGGCACCCTTTTGCTTAGGGTTTTCAGTGAGCCTGGTGCTTTAACATCACCATGGCAACACCACCGGGCACCCTTTTGCTTAGGGTTTTCAGTGAGCCTGGTGCTTTAACATCACCATGGCAACACCACCGGGCACCCTTTTGCTTAGGGTTTTCAGTGAGCCTGGTGCTTTAACATCACCATGGCAACAACACCGGGCATCTTTTTGCTTAAGGTTTTTAATGAGACTGGCGCTTTAACATCACCATGGCAACACCACCAGGCACCTTTTTGCTTAAGGTTTTCAGTGAGACTGGCGCTTTAACGTCACCATGGTAACAACACGGGGCACCTTTTTGCTTATGGTTTTTAATGAGACTGGCGCTTTAACGTCACATGGCAACGGCACCGGGCACCTTTTAGCTTAAGGTTTTCAAGGAGACTGATGCTTCAACGTCACCATGGCAACAGCAGTTGTAAGTTAATATAATAAAAAACCTTTTGTCCCTGTACCCATACCATGCAATAGGCAACTTTTACCTGATCAAATTGTGATTTATTTTGCAATCTTTGTCCCACAAAGTATCCAAGTAGCATTCAAATAAGTATTATTTACTGTTTATGTGTTTGGAAGTACAGTATATATATAATAGGAGCTGTGGGGAAGTTGAGGTCTGGAGAACTTGGTAAACTCAAGGAAGTCAAATTAAATGTAAGATGACCTTCAGAAAGATTTAAGGTTAAATGTATACAATTACAATTGGCTGTAAACCATAAAGCTCAAATCATAAATTTAGTGACGCAACATTTTAACTTTTTTTTTACATTCAATTAAATACCAGCAAATTCGGATAGTTTTCTCTGATAAAGAATAATGTAATGGCTTTATTTACAGCAGGAATGTTGTTTATTTACATGCCAGCATACTTTATCAAATGACTTGTTTTCTATTTAGCTTTAAAGCTAAATAGGTTGTGACTTCAGTTTCAAGAGAAAAAACAAACAAATTACTGTATACAGTTCAGTTTGAGTAAACATCATTTTTCAAATTTTTGTAAGCTGAGAATGTTTAGTCAACTACCAGCAAAGGTCACTTAGCTGTATATTCAAGATTTTCCCACATGTAAGACTACAAGTATAAATCAGTTGTATCAAAAGTCAAGTCCGCTGATGTGTTTTCATAGTGCCTGTCACTCCATGTGTCCCCTAGCTGTCCTCTTGTCTTAGTGGCATCAAGTTCACCCAGTCTCCCTGTTTGTCTCTCCATAGGCCTCTCGGGTCAGAAGAAGGTTGATCCTGTGCACGCAGGCTGTGGGAACTGTGGCATGCATGCGAAACCCATGCAAATGTTAAAGATGGCCATAAAAGGTCACAAAGAAAAAAAGTGGATTAAAAAAAACAGAGAGAAGGAAATAGCTTTTTTTTTTTCATGTAGAATGTTTGACATGTCCCTAGTTGTTTCTCCAAGAGATCTCTCTCTGTCCTCCTCCGTCCCAAAGTTAATGGGTTGAGGCTTTGTAATGACCCCTGCTAATGGCCCACTAGTCATTTGAAACAGACAGAAGTTCTTCCAGCATAATCCATTAATTAAAGTTTGATGCCCAGAAGAAAAGTGAGAGCTTTTGTGCTTTACAGCAGTTTGCTTTAAAAAAAAAACGTTGAATGAGATTAGACAAACTTAAAGTTGCTATAATTATGGAAGTATTTTTCTTGTCTCATTTAATTACACAGTTGAATTTTCTTGCATATTTAGAATTAAAAGGTGTGCCTTCCTTCTCCACAGTTCACCCTCTCTAACTTCAAACATCACCTCCTTTGCAACCATAACATTTCGGGATGCACGATATTATCAGCATGGTATCGGTATTGGCCGATATTAGCGATAAAGTTAAATATCTGACATCGGCCATTCCATCAAAATAACTCGGATATAAAAGGCTTCTGTTTTAAGTTAATTTTTAATTTAAAGGGGACCACAGATAGGTTTTTAAAATTTTTATGGTATGTCTGTGGGCTATCCAGACAATGGCCCTCATGCACAAACATGTTCGTATTTTTATCCTAAATTTCTCCTACTTTTGTTCGTACGAAGCGTTCGTACGAACATGCCACGTCAGATTCAACAAACTCTTCTATCCTCAGGAAAAGTGTGTAAATGAGCTGCGTACTATGATGAATCCCACCTGTTCTATTCACCTGCGCGTGCACGCGGAGAGGTTATTTACATAATTCCCACCCCTCAAAACACCATATAAGGCTACGTTTCCTGCCTCAGAGGCAAAACGTGTTCGTTCATAAAATGACAGCGAAAAGTAAAAAGAAGAACTCTACCGGTGCGGAGATTGAAGTTCTGCTCTCCGAGATCAAGAAAAGAAAATCTGTCCTTATTAGCAGCGTCACTCATGGGAGTAAATGACCAACTAAAGCCAAAGAATGTTTGTTTATAAGAAATGTGGACCTTAAAATATACATGTGTCCTGGTGGCCAACTGGGTAAAGCATTGCACCGCTTATCGAGACCTCGTGGGTTCGATTCCCACAAGGTATGACTATTTTTTTTCCTTCTTTCTTTAGATTATTTATTCATTCCAGATTAAAAAGACTTTATGCTTCATTTCTTGTTGTATTGTAAATAGTTTTCTTGTGTTTTTTAAATCTGGAATGAATTAAAAGGAGAAAAAAAAACGTTGTCCCATGTGGGACTCGAACCCATAAGGTTCAGAACTGCGACGCAACGTTCTACTCATTGAGCTATCTGACAGCTATGACTGCAACAGGAGGAGGTCAACCTAAAGTCTGCGTTACCGAAGTCTGCGTTACCGAGACAAATTAAACTTAAATTAATTCATAATTTAAGTTGGTTTCAGTTTGAGATCTTCATATTGATATTGTAGTGTTAGAAAACGGCATTGATAACAAATTGATTTTAATTTAAATACTTTAATCCGTTAGTCATTATTACATTTAAAATTATAATTCGACTTCAAACAGAACCTATTGTCAAAAACAATTGTGGTGCGTGACTTTTTTAAACTCTAAATATTTTCTAAATAACGAAATATGAAGTTATTAGTGGAGAAATTCCGTCTGGATGACAGCAGACTGACGCTCCTAAAATATACGACAGGTCCGGACCACTCGTAAATTTTGTTCGTATCTGAAAAAAATCGTAGGATACGAAAACATTGTTGAATGCCACAAATGATCCTAAATCACTCGTACGCACAGTTTAAGAACAAATCTGTGCGTACGAACGGTTCGTGCATGAGGGCCAATGTTCATTCAATTTAATACACAAAATAATTCTTAGATAATCAATTATACCCTTTTTAATTCTGCCATTTTTAACTTTCGTTTTGAACGACTGGTTTATGATAATGAGCTCTGAAAGCCACGCCCTTCAAAGATCTGTTTACATTAACTCCGCCCTCTGTAACAGCCAGTATCTCTAAACTGTTGTTTTAAAATTAGCTCTTTTTTAAAAAGGGTTAGTGTTAATCTTTCCTGCTCAGTCTTTCATCCGTGGTCAAAAGACACAGGGGAGATTTATTAAAATTATAGTGTTTAACTCCATTCCTGCATGGAAGGCTTAACCAAGCTTCAAAGCAGCTGTGCGCCGTGATGGACAGAGAGCAACAGCTACAGGACAGATGCACGTGACGTGCAGCAGGTCCTCGGATGGATGGACGGACGGACGGATGGATGATGGAAGGATAAAGCTTGGACCTCAGTCAGTAAAGAATCCATCTGTCTGGATTCAGGAAGGCAGGATGTTTGATGGAGCTGACGTGGAGCCAGGAGGACGCAGCTGCTCTGAGCGCTGCACCTTGTTACCTGCTCAGGAGTTGACAGAACTCTTCAGCGACGCAGAGGATGAAGAATTCAATGAGTTTGAATAAAAATAAAAAAAATAATAAATATTTTTTGGTGTTTATCTTGTTACATTTTAAAGAGATGAAGGTTGTTGCAGCATGGCGCACACGTTTGGAAGACCCGACAAGCGAAATTATTTAAATCCAGCGGATTTGAACATATTCATTTATTAAAGAAAAGTTCAGCTCAGACACATCTTTGCTATAATTTTCAGCAAATAAATATGTTTTTTAAGTGTTAATCTTATTAAATTTTAAACAGATGAAGGTTTTAGCAGCCCACGCACACGAAGACCGGTCAAAGCGAACCTATCAGCTATTTGACAATTATGTTCATTTTTAAAAGAAAAGTTCAGCTCAAACACACTTTTACTATAATGTCAGCAAACAAATATAACAATTATACTTTATTTATAAAGCCATTTAAAACAACCACAGCTGCAACAAAGTGCTGTACACATTTAAACAAAAGATGAGATGAAATCAGGAAAAACAACCGTCACGTCTATTATACTGAAGTGGGTTGAGCCGCAGCAGGGGTTGCTAGGGGTTGAACTAAAGGTGCGGGGGGATTGTCCTGGCGCTTGTGACGTCACAAGCGCCAGGATTTGAAAACGAAACCTATCTTATCACAGTAAAATAAATATACTTAGAGTAAATAAACCACTGGGTGCATTTTTTTGGCACTAGGACTGTTTTTTTATGAAGTACTGTACATACCCAAAGTTGAGTAAAAAAAAAACATTAAAAAGTGAATTTTGCATATGTGGTCCCCTTTAAGAAACTGTCAGGTCTCTACTACTACCCATGCACTTTTCACTTGTCGCTTGTGAAAATTTACAAATTTGCACTGTTCGAATGTCATTGTGTTAGAGAATACATTTGACATTAAACATAATCCAAGTTGAAGTGTTACATCATTTTCAGCCCCTTTTTTGCATCTGCATTTGGAAGTAGGCTAAATTGATAAAGACCATGCAGAATAATGTAATGTGTATTTTAATTCCACAGCAGAAAAAGCTATGTAGTCTCTGTAAGTGGGTCTAGGGAAAAAATATTGGTCTTGGTATCGGTTATTGGCCAAATATGTTTTAACATATTGGCATATCGGCCAAAAATCCAATATCGTGCATCCCTAATAATATTTTATGCTCTGTTAGTTTTACCACATGTCAGTATTTACTCTGTTTAGTTTTACCACATGTCAGTATTTACATGACAGAAATGATTTATTACACTTTTAATTGTGAGGCACTGTTTTTGATTACAGTAAAAACGCTCAGCGTTAACTGGAACCACCTCTTTTTCTCACCTGCAGGTGCTTGTGCTGAATCTTTTGCCCTGCCGCAGACAGGTCTGTGGACTCTCCCTGCACTGACACAGGCATGTGTCAGGGTTCAGGGGCTGACTTCTTGGACATTCGACTGCGCACACACAACCGCACAGCTCATCGTCCCACCGCTGGCCAGTGGGACACGACTTCCCCTCACCTTGACCTTCACACTGGCACTCGCCTAAGAAAAGGTCATCAGAGGTAGGAAAGAAGAAGAGATCAGATCTAAATTGGTTTAAATCATATTTATTGGATAGATTCCAATTTGTAAATGTATATACGGTAATGAATTTTCTTACAACAAAGTTAGTCATGGAGTTCCTCAGGGTTCAGTGCTTGGACCAATACTCTTTACCTTATATATGCTTCCATTAGGTAAAGTTATCTAACAGCATGGGATACATTTTCATTGTTATGCTGATGATACACAGTTATATTTGTCTGTTTGGTGCTATATAAATAAACTGAATTGAATAGCTCTTTTGAAATCCAGTTATGTGGAAATGTTATCAACAAAGATCCTACCTGTTGTTAGAGGCTCTTTGAACAGCCTCAATTTGGAGATTGACAATCTCACAGCTAGTCTGATAGGGGCCAAGATCAGGGTGGATTGCTGCCTTCTTAAAAAATAGCTCTGATCTAAAAAAAAAAATAGCGTGGCCTTTTATTCAAACACTATTTTATAACATTGCAGCAGCAGCTAGTGGTAGCACTAATAATAATAATAATAATAATAATAATAATAATAATAATAATAATAATAATAATGAGAATAATGTGCCTTTTAATGCAGAATTGACAGCAATACAGTGTACTGTACATGTATAAGGTTTTGAAAATCATTTTCACATCAACTGCTATGATGTTTTTGTAATTGGACTTGTTTAATGTCAAAAATACACTACACGCGTTACGGCTCCGCCCCGCTCCGGTCCGACCTCCGCAGCAAATACGCACCAATTTTAATCAATGACAGAATTTACACTGGCTCCACACGGCGGCGGCGAGCAGCGGAGAGCGGACGGCAGTCCGTCAAAATTAGAAATTTTTCTATTTCTGCCGGATGACGGAGCTGTGCCGGAGTCAACTTTTGAAGATTACGTCGCACCAACAGGAAAAGGAACGAGCACAACTTCCGTATTTACAAAATAAAATCACCACGGGCGGACTAATCCTAGCTCTATACGGATTTATTTGTACAAAAATGCTGTCAAACTATCATTTATGACTACGCCTACAAACGCAATACAAGAAATAAATAAATAAATAAAGTATTTTATTCTGAAATGTAATACATCACTTCCTGTTGCTCAAACCATGTCCTGTTGCTCATTTACGAGAGAATATCAAGGCAGCAATATCTACAGTTGTTCTCCTTCTTCCACCGAATGAATTGTTTTGTTCTGACTTCATTATTTATCACTTGATTTATCGCGCGATCTCGCAATTCCCGCGCATGCGTCTCAGAGCGGCGCATCCATGCGGACCTGAGCTGAGCAGAGGAAGTGGAAATTGGACTCGCACAGCTGCGACCTGCGGAGCGGAGCGGGGCGGAGCCGCTTGTAGTGTATTTTTGGCGTAAGACTGCAGCAATCCGCTTTGGTACAGCTAAACTAGCCTTTAGCTCTTCTGTCTGATCAGATATAAACTCAAAGCTAAGCTGTTCCAAGAGCTGACTACAACATGTAAGAGACTGTTTTTTAATCACAGATCCCTAGTGGGGTTCTGTGGAGATTTGTGGCAATTAAAATCAAATTAAATTAGACGACCCATTACACATTAGGGTGTCAACTATGCAGTGCCTAATGGTTCATGATCATGCTTCTACTTGTGTGTAAAACTCTAACTTCCCAAAGTTCCTGTTGTCTGTTTTCATTTTGTTCTTGATCAGTCCTTTTTTAGATTGACACCCCTTGAAGTAGTAAACTAGATTCAGTTAAACCAAAGCCTGAAAGCCATGCTTACAACATGTAAAATTAACGAAGACAATAAAAAGGCTGGTAAATAGGGATCATACGGGTTCTACATAGACCCAAACTGTACTACTTACATGCTTAGATTCAATGATAAAAAATGGGCTTTTGTTCTAGAATCCAGAAGTAAACTCATATGGTTCCTACCTTCATCAATAAAAGAAAGAAAACAATATAAACCAATGAACAAATGCACTGAGGAACATCTGTAGGGCTATGTAGCCCCAATAGCAGAGGTGGGCAACATTTTTTTCCAAAAGGCCACATCAAGGCATTAAAAGCAATCAAAAAGCCGCAATCAAAGAGCTGACTGTTGTTCGTGCTTATGCACCAAATGGCAGCTCAGTTTACCCACCCTTTTTGGAGTCCTTGGAAGGGGTACTGGAGAGTGCGCCTCCTGGGGACTCCCTTGTTCTACTGGGGGACTTCAAGGCTCACGTGGGCAATGACAGTGAAACCTGGAAGGGTGTAGTTGGGAGAAGCGGCCCCCCTGATCTGAACCCGAGTGGCTTTCTGTTATTGGCGGTACACCACCAACACTATTTATAGTGGGGATGGTGTGCTGCTGACCTCAGCTCGGGATGTCGTGGGTCGGTGGGCAGAATACTTCGAAGACCTCCTCAATCCCACTGGAAAGATGGTGTACTGGCAGGGCTTTCGACTTGGGACCCGAAGGACGCGGGTTTGCGCCCCGGCCACTACACACCTTGGGGTGTCTATGAGTGCACACCTAATTCTCCAGCTCCCCGGGCGCTTTCTGGCTGCTCACTGCACCACCTGGTGGTGGTTGGGTTAAATGCAGAGGTGAATTTCGTCTGTGTATGGGAAAACATACACAGATGACAGACAAAGACATTATTATTATTATTATTATTATGTCTTCCACTGAGGAAGCGGAGCCTGGGGACTTTGGATCGGGCTCTCCAATCTCTGATGCTGAGGTCACCGTGGTGGTTAAAAAGCTCCTCGGTGGCAGGGCCCCAGGGGTGGATGAGATTCACCTTGAGTTCCTTAAGGCTCTGGATGTTGTGGGTTGTGTTGACTTACATGACTATGCAATATTTCGTGGACATCGGGGGCAGTTCCCCTGGATTGGCAGGCTTGGGTGGTGGTCCCCCTATTCAAAAAGGGGGACTGTAGAGTGTGTTCCAACTACAGGGGGATCACACTCTTAAGCCTCTCTGGTAAGGTCTATTCGGAGGTTCTGGAGAGGAGGGTCCATCGGATAGTCGAACCTCGGATTCAGGAGGAGCAGTGTGGTTTTCGCCCTGGTCGTGAACACTGGAACACTGGACCAGCTCTACACCCTCAGAAGGGTCCTGGAGGGTGCGTGAGAGTTTGCCCAACTAGTCTACATGTGCTTTGTGGACTTGGAGAAGGCCTTTGACCGCGTCCCTTGGGGAGCCCTGTGGGGGGTACTCCAGGAGTATGGGGTACCATGCTCTTTGATACAGGCTTAACAGGCTTAGGTCCCTGTACGACCGGTGTCAGAGCTTGGTCCGCATTGCCGGCAGTAAGTCGGGCTCATTCCCAGTGAGAGTTGGATTCCACCAAGGTTGCCCTTTGTCACCGATTCTATTCATAACTTTTATGGACAGAATTTCTAGGTGCAGCCAAGGTATTGAAGGGATCCGTTTTGGTGGCCCTAGGATCACTTCTCTGTTTTTTGCAGATGATATGGTCATATTGGCTTCATCAGATCTTGATCTACAGCTTTCGCTGGAGCGGTTCGCAGCCGAGTGTGATGCGACAAATCCGAGGCCATGGTCTTGACCCGGAAAAGGGTAGAGTGCCCTCTTCGGGTCGGGGAGGGAGGACCTGCCCAGAGTAGAGGAGTTAAAGTATCTCAGGGTTTTGTTCACAAATGAGGGAAAAATGGAGCGTGAGATCGATAGGCGGATAGGTGCAGCATCGGCAGTGAAGCAGGCGCTGTCGTGGTGAAGAGAGAAGCTGAGTCAAAAGGCCAAGCTCTCAATTTACCGGTCAATCTACATTCCTACTTTCATCTATGGTCATGAGCTTTGGGTTTTGACTGAAAGAACGAGATCTCGGATACAGGCGGCCGAAATGAGTTTTCTCCGCAGGGTGTCTGGGCTCTCCCTTAGAAATAGGGTGAGAAGCTCGGTCATCCAGGAGGGACTCCCGGGTGTTTTAGTGTTGGTGTAAATTTTCATACTTTTATACTACTATGCAAAAACTCAGGACAGTGTTACACTTTTACTATTTTATGCTTATGTTTATTAAATGTTTCAGTGTTTTAGTGTTTAAATGGTTACTGTTGCACCGAGGGACTGAGAGAAATGCAATTTCAATCCTGTGTATGTCCTGTACATATTGCAGTTCTGACAATAAAGTTGACTTTGACTTGACTCAGAGTAGAGCCGCTGCTTCTCCACATCGAGAGGAGCCAGTTGAGGTGGCTCGGGCATCTGGTTAGGATGCCTCCTGGACGCCTCCCTGGTGAGGTGTTCCGGGCATGTCCCACCGGGAGGAGACCCAGAGGAAGACCCAGGACACGCTGGAGGGACTATGTTTCTCGGCTGGCCTGGGAACGCCTTGGGATTCCCCCGGAGGAGCTGCCCAAGTGGCTGGGGAGAGGGAAGTCTGGGCCTCCCTACTTTTGCTACTACCCCTGCGACCCGACCCCAGATAAGCGGAAGAGAATGGATGGATGGAAAGAGCTGCATAAAGAATTGGAAAATAAATATTCTTTATGACAAATAATCTAGAAGACTCTTTTTTAAGGCTTTTTCTTATAGTAGCGCATGCTTTATCAAACATGTCTTTCCCATATCCTTTACGAATACTGTATAAGACATATTCTATGAACTGGGTCTTGTGACATGTTATATGTGCTAGTTTAACAAGTTACAGTATACACATTAGCTTAACATGTTATACATGTTAGCTTAACACGTTAGCTTAACATGTTATAGGCTACATGTTAGCTTAACGTTGTACATTACCTAAACATGTTATTCACGTTAGTGGAAATTTGCAACGGAAACATATGTTTCTAAGTCTTTAAGTTTCAGTCTAGTTATGGAAACACAATGACTTAAAATTTTGTTAGTTTTTTTTTAAATGGTGTAAGATGTTTAATTTAAATTTCCTTCAATCTCACTGATAAATTGCTTTTAAATTGTCTTTTTTTTTTGTAAAAGTAGTTTTGTTTTTAAACAAAGGATATTGGGGGATTAATGGAGAATGTTTAAGGGCCACTTTTGGCCCTCGGGCCTTAAGTTGAGTTCTCGTGGCTCAATGAAACCTGTATAAATAAAGGGTAAAAAAAAAGGTTTCCCACATCTGACCAATAGCAATAAACTCTCACTAAAAATAAATATCCTAAATGGAACTACATGATGGTTGTCTATTTATTAGCCCATTTATTACACAAGTTGGGCTCACATGCTCATGTTGACTGAAAATGATTTTAACCACACAGCTTTTACATTTTTTGAATCGGTTTGCTCGAGTTTAGTAAAACAATATGTTTGATAGTTTGTACCGTAACTGAAACTGTCCTTACAGCTCTTTTGGTCCAGTTTCCAGCCTGGATCACAGCTGGCTTCTGTGAGACCGTTTTGGCAGACACACTCACAGGTGGATTCCTCCAGAACCCTGTTGGGCCCACACAGAGCAAGCAGACCTGAATCCAGAGCCTCTGGAAGACAGATAACAGACAAGAAAAACCGTATTTAGCTGTTTGTTTTTCTTTAACTGTAAGATTTTCACTGTTCACTAATGATCAATAGTGTCTAATGTTAAATGATAGACTTATGAACATGGGGTTGCTGCTAAGTGGTGGTGTTAGCATGGTAAGGGCTGAGGTATTAAACTAGAAAATTTGCATTTACTGTGAAAATGCAGTGTGAATGCCTATTGCTGAAATTAGCTTTAAAAAAACATGCTGAAATGTAGCTGAAATGACAAAACAAGCCTAAATTAGTAGAAGAAAGCAGAAAGAACACATATTTGCTGACTTACGTTGAAATAAGCACAAATTAACACAAAAATTAGGAAATCATCTAAAACAAGCTAAAATTAGCCAAAACAAAAGAAAGAAAAAATCTAAAAAGTAGCCTAACCTAGGAAGTGGAAAGAGCTGAGATGAGCTAATCAAATCTGGAATTAGCTGAAAAAGGTAAAATTTGCATACAAACAGTAGCTGAAAGAGCAGAAGAAGCTGACACTAGCTGAAAAAAGCTGAAAGGAGCAAAACAAGCTGAAATTAGCAGAAATAATTTAATTAGGCTGAAAGTAGCAGAAAGTAGCACAAAAAATTTCATTAACCTGAAATTAGCTACAAAAAAAATCTAAAACGGTAACTGAAAATGTAGAACAAGCATGAGTTCATGAGCTCATCTTAAGGAAGCAGACGAACACAGAAAGAACATGTTTGCTGAATTAGGCAGAAATTAGCACAAAAGAGAAAATATCTGAAAATTGTTGAAATTAGCAAAAAAAATAAAAAAAATATCCTTAAAAGTAGCTAAAAAGGCAGGAAGAAGCTGAAATTACCAGAAGGAAGTGGAGAGCGCATACCGGTACTTTTTTGCTAATTTAGGCTGAAAAAAGATTCAACGAGTGCTAAAAATGTGGAATTAGCTGAAAAATCTTAAATTACCATATAACAGCTAAATAGTAGATGAAATAGTATAAAAAGCTGAAACTTGCAGAAATTAGCTGAAAGGAGCATAACAAACTGAAATTAGCAGAAAGAAGTTAGAAGACACACAAAAATTGGCAGAAAGAATCTGAAAAGATCACAAAAACAGCTGAAAATAGCTGAAAAAAGTTTACATTTGCATAAAGAAGCTGAAGCAGAACAAAATGTGAAAGGAGCAGTAAAAGGTTGTAAACAAATCTAAAGATTTTTAAGGATGCAAAATTAGCTCAGTTCATTTTCTATGAGGAAAAAAAAGTGGCAGAAAAGGCTAAATGTTTCAAAAAGCTAAAGTGGCACCAATACCAAAAGTCATAACAGGATTGTTTTGAAAGAGCTGAATGTTTTTGATTTATGATCTGTTGAAGTCGCTTGAAAACTGCGGGACGAGGATCGCGCTGAAAAACATACGGAAGAAAAATGGATTGCGATAGTGTGAATGCTTCATAAACATTCACACTATTATTATTAAATGTGGACTTTTCTTATTTTGACAACTGGACTCCCTTTTGATTTTTTCCATTTCTTTTTCTACATACCAGTTTCCCTGCTACTACTTCCACTACTTTTTCCTCTTTTTATTACAAAACAAGTCTGCTGTAAGGCCGCATGTTGAAAGGGACTGTGCAAGCAACTAAACTTTGAGGAGCTTTCCCCGTCAGGCCACTAAACTCTGTAACTTGTACAATGTTGAAAGGTCTTTGCTTGAGCCATTCTGTTTTTGAAATGATTAGATGAACAGAACCACAGCCGAGACTGAAAACGGCGAACATACCGTATCAGCCTAGATCCTGACTGATCTGATCAGCAGAACTTCTCCACGCTCACCTGTTTCTCTCTGAGAGTAGCTGATGGTGTCTGCAGAGACGCACATGCAGTTCACTGGATCCCATAATGACCTCGAGGCACAGGGGAGTTCAGGAGGGGAACACCTACACACTCACAAACACACACAGACGTGCTCGTCATGAACGGAGACGGGGGGTTCTGGTATGCTGGAAACAGTCACGCCTTCCCTTGCTTTTACTCACAGGTGATCTGTCGCGGCTCGCCTTATGATGGAGTGAAGCGGCCGCTTGGAGAGGCATTCGCACGAAGTGTGGTTGATGAATGTAACCATGACGACTGTGCGATCCATCCTGGGCGGAGACACTTCCATCAGCTGACAGCGAGGAAAATAAAAGTTAGTTATGTGTTTGAAAAAAAACAAAAACTTTTTTTTCTTCCAACAAAGTCCAGTGAGGTCATCTGGATGGTTTCTTTTGTTGTTGAGATGTTTCGTCCTTCATCCAAAGAACTTCAATGGTCCGAAGAGCCACAACAAACTGAAGTCTTTTGGATGAAGGATGAAAAGTCTCCAAAAAAAGTAAAGAAAAGAAAACATTCAGATGGGCTGACTGAACATTGTTGGATTTTTTTACATGGATTATTGAGCATGAACTTTGATGTTTTGAACCACTTTGACTATGGCTGCCTTTGAGGAGTCGACAGGGGAGAGGGCGTGCCCCAGAAACTATTTTATCACCAGCAAACTGGTTAGTACACTAACTGGTTGGTCCACTATGTGTGTGCTGCTTGTGGGACTCAATTTGTTGTGGCTCCTTGGACTGATGAAGTCCTTTGGATGAAGGATGAAACATCTCAACAAAAAACAGAAACCATTTTATCACTAGCAAACTGGTTGGTCCACTATGTGAGTGTGCTACTCGTAAGAGTTTGTTGTGGCTCCTCGGATTGATGAAGTCCTTTGGATGATGGATGAAACATCTCAACAAAAAACAGAAACTATCTCATCATCAGCAAATGGGTTGGTCCTGTATGTGAGTGTGCTGCTTGTGAACTTCAGTTTGTTGTAGCTCCTTGGACTGATGAAATCCTTTTGGTGAAGGACAAAACGTCTCAACAAAAAACAGAAACGATCTTATCCCCAGCAACCTGGTTGGTCCACTATGTGAGTGTGCTACTCGTAAGAGTTTGTTGTGACTCCTCGGATTGATGAAGTCCTTTGGATGATGGAAAACATCTCAACAAAAAACAGAAACCATCTCATCACCAGCAAATGGGTTGGTCCTGTATGTGAGTGTGCTGCTTGTGAACTTCAGTTTCTTGTAGCTCCTTGGATTGATGAAGTCCTTTGGATGAAGGACGACACATCTCAACAAAAAACAGAAACAATTTTATATCTAGCAAACTGGTTGGTCCACTATGTGAGTGTGCTACTCGTAAGAGTTTGTTATGGCTCCTCGGATTGATGAAGTCCTTTGGATGATGGATGAAACATCTCAACAAAAAACAGAAACCATCTCATCATCAGCAAATTGGTTGGTCCTGTATGTGAGTGTGCTGCTTGTGAACTTCAGTTTGTTGTAGCTCCTTGGACTGATGAAGTCCTTTTGGTGAAGGACGAAACGTTTCAACAAAAAACAGAAACTATCTTATCCCCAGCAAACTGGTTGGTCTACTATGTGAGTGTGCTGCTTGTGAGATTCAGTTTGTTGTGGCTCCTTGGATTAATGAAGTCCTTTGGATGAAGGACGACACATCTCAACAAAAAACAGAAATTTTATCACTAGCAAACTGGTTGGTCCACTATGTGAGTGTGCTAAGAGTTTGTTATGGCTCCTCGGATTGATGAAGTCCTTTGGATGATGGATGAAACATCTCAACAAAAAACAGAAACCATCTCATCATCAGCAAATTGGTTGGTCCTGTATGTGAGTGTGCTGCTTGTGAACTTCAGTTTGTTGTAGCTTCTTGGACTGATGAAGTCCTTTTGGTGAAGGACGAAACGTCTCAACAAAAAACAGAAACTATCTTATCCCCAGCAAACTGGTTGGTCCACTATGTGAATGTGCTGCTTGTGAGATTCAGTTTGTTGTGGCTCCTTGGATTGATGAAGTCCTTTGGATGAAGGACGACACATCTCTACAAAAAAACAGAAACCATTTTATCACTAGCAAACTGGTTGGTCCACTATGTGAGTGTGCTACTTGTTAAAGTTTGTTGTGGCTCCTCGGATTGATAAAGTCCTTTGTATAATGGATGAAACCTCTCAACAAAAAACAGGAACCATCTCATAACCAGCAAATTGGTTGGTCCTGTATGTGAGTGTGCTGCTTGTGAACTTCAGTTGGTTGTGGCTCCTCAGATTGATGATGTCCCTTGGATGAAGGATGAAACGTCTCAACAACAAACAGAAACCATCTTATCACCAGCAAACTGGTTGGTCCACAATGTGAGTGTGCTTCTTTTGAGACTCAATTTGTGTTGGCTCCTCGGATTGATGAAGTCCTTTGGATGATGGTTTGAAACATCTCAACAAAAAAAAGAAACCATCTCATCACCAGCAAATTGGTTGGTCCTGTATGCGAGTGTGCTGCTTGGGAACTTCAGAATGTTCTGGCTCCTCAGATTGATGAAGTCCTTTGGATGAAGGATGAAATGTCTCAACAAAAAAAAGAAATCATCTTATCACCAGGAAACTGGTTGGTCCACTATGTGAGTGTGCTTCTTGTGTGACTGACTTTGTTTATGTATGGCTCCTCGGATTGATGAAGTCCTTTGGATGAAGGACGAAACATCTCAACAACAAAAAACGTCAATATGACCTGACTGAACTATGTTGGATTTTCTACCTGGATTACTGAGCATGAACTTTGACATTTTTTTCCTCTTTTGCTACTCTTACAAAAACCACACTTTGTGTGTGTGTGTGTGTGTGTGTGTGTGTGTGTGTGTATCTGTAATCAGTGAGAGATTGTGTAACTGAGCGTGACTGTGTGTACTGTATTGTCTGGACGTCCAGTTGCAATCTACTCCCACTGAAGATGGGTGTGTTGTGCTACACTTGAGCTAGTGACATAATTGGGCAAATTGGTTTCAGCTCTCAGATGCAGCTTGATGCGTTAAGAGCCGAAAATCACGAGCACATTCATGTAACAGATACAGTCATGGGAAAAAGAAAGTCCACCCTCTGTCAGTTTTAGAGTTTTTCATATTAGGGCATAATAAAAACGATCTGATCTTTTACTAAAATGATTCTAATCCAACCTCAAGGGAACGAAAATACGCAACACATTCCACAAGGTCATTAATGAAAAACACAAAAAAGAAAGAAAAAATGGATAATCTGTTTGGAAAATCTAAGTCCACCACTTGATTTTACATCTTGTAGAACCAACTTATCTCCATGAACCTAAAGTAGTTGTACTCTGGATGACTTATCAGTTACTTGTATTGTTATGGATGAAGTTTGACCCACTCTTCTCTCCCATTTGGCTTGTACTCATTGAAGTTTACAAACATTAATTTGCGCTCGGTTTTGTTTACAGGTCGGGGCGCCCTCCTTGGATAATGGTAGGGGAAACACTGAAGAACATTGCTGATGTCTTTCCATCGTGGCATAATTTTAACACACATTTCTATGCTTCAGCGCAGCAAACTGAAATAGCTCCTGCTTTTCTAAGGGTGCTCACACAGAAGATGATCAATACATTTGATCAGCAGCACCTGGCTGCTACTTTCCTTCTTAAATAATCTTGAGGCAGAAAGGATTTGGTTTAGTTTTTCACACAGAAAGAACATTTTAGCATCATTTTTGTTACATAAATAATAACACAATGGAGTATATGCTTTGTGTTTCTATACACTCATTATGTTGCTAACAGAACCATTCTGCTAATAGGACTATGGTGCTAACAGGACCATGTTGCAAAGAGAACCTCACTGCCAACAGAACCATTCTGCTAATAGAACTATGCTGCTAACATTACCACTTCTAACAGTACTGTAGTGATACAGGTCTTCATCCATGACTTGGATTTTACACTTTTTCACATCTCTCTGAACTATATTGAAGCACCTCTCACTCACTCTTTCTGAGAGCCACTTTACCACTATTTTATTTTAATAATTTCAATCATGTAAAGGGTTTAGAGGGGGGTCAGTTTAATACTGACCTCCTTTTTACCTTAATTTACTTATTCAGATTGAATAGTAATTTCACGGATTCTCTTCTTTTTCAGTTTATTCAATATTTCTGTGATCTTTATGATGGATAAATAAACAGAGCCATTAAGTGACAATGGACACGTTAACTTAGTTTGATATGTCAAAGAGACACTATCATTTATTTAAAATAAATCAACTAAATTAACACCATTACACTTGATTGACATGATTTCACTTTCTTTCAATTTAATACGTCAGCACACTTAAATTTAACACAACAGACATAAATACTAGATGTTAAACATATTTAGTCTGTGGGCTCTTTAACTTAAAAAATAGTTTCCAGCTTAGATTGAGAGGGGAAAGAAATAGGAGGAAAGATTTAAGAAGAAATTATCATGAGCATGATACCAGAGTGACACTTCTCCTCCGACTTCTGCTAAAATCCAGGTACGTTTTGTAAACAGCTCTTTACCTTTTGACGACCGCCCGGTAAGAGGTGACCTTGTAGCCTTTCAGATGCACGGATCCTTGTGGGGACCAGTACGATACCTTCAAGCAAGGTTCTGGTTTACGTCTCCAACGTCTCCTGGTTTTGCTTGGTCATCAGAGAATATGTCAGCTTCAGGCCTCTGACTTCAAGATAAACTTATTCCAGGAAGGAATAGACAAAGTTCTTGATCTTACGCTTGTTCGAAGTAGACTCATAACAGCCTGTTATCAGTCCTTAGCTGAAGACGCCGGTCGTTAGCTCTTGACCACACGTGTCCAGCTCTTGGGAAAGTTCACATCTCTTGGAAGTTCCCAGCAACTCTGAAACCTTTAGCAAAAGCTTAGACTAGTACTTAAGGAAGGACCAGTCGAGGAGTTCATTTGTCTTATCAAACCCAAGGTTACAAGCAGCAGCAGAGAGAAATGTTTAGGAAAAAGATAGATAAAGCTGGAGCCCTGCTCATGAGACTGTCTCTGAGTTTCTAAACAAAACCGTCCGGTCTCTGTGACCCGAAGGCTTCACCTTTAAACACAGCAGTGAACACAGTTTAACTCTTACAGAATGACACAGCTTAAAAGCACACATCATGAAAATGACAAAAGTTATTCTTTTGATCACATTAGAATAAAATCAAAGATAGAAATAGTCTCTTTTGGTGACTATATTTATCAGATTATAGCTAAATGAATGATTTTGTAGTAAATGTCTTGCTTTACTGAGTGGTCAG
>JBBPBX010035150.1:0-32216 GCA_038048925.1 Garcialebias charrua
TGACGGCATTAAAACAAATTGCCTATTGGCCTGGAATGAAAAAGGATGTCAAGGACTACATTGAAGGGTGCGTGGTGTGTGGCCAGTTTCAGCCAACCAGACCACTTCACAGAGCACCACTGCAAAGTAGAGGCATTGCATTCCCATGGTCTGACCTCCAGATCGACTGGGTTGGACCACTCACTAAGAGCTCTAGAGGAAATAAATATTTTCTCACGGTAACCTGTGCATTTACCAAATGGGTAGAATGCCTACCAGCTCCTAACGACACAGCACAAACAACTGCTATGTTGTTAATGAATCATATATTCTCAAGGTTTGGACTTCCCCTTCGGGTGAACTCAGACCAAGGTACACACTTCACAGGTGAAGTGATGAAAGAACTGTGGAAGACGCTAGGCGTCAAGGCCAACTTTCATGTCGGCTACCACCCACAGGCTTCAGGCCAAGTAGAGAGAGCAAACAGAACTGTGGTGAGTATTTTGAAGAAATACGTGGCTGCAAACCACAAGGACTGGGACGTGAAACTCCCTCTGGTCCTCATGGCCATAAGAGCCACTCCACACACATCAACTGGCATCTCTCCCTTCGAGATGATGACCGGTCGACAAATGACTCTCCCTCTACACCTGTTGTACCAACCAGGCGACGCCGCCATGGCGACAGCCTACACTACACAACAATACATGAAAGATTTGAATGTACACCTCAGAAACACTTTTGCTTTCGCCCAGAAAAACCTGGAAAAATCCGCTGAAGGACGCAAGGCGTACTACGACCAGAAGGCCTCTCACAATGAACTCCAAGTGGGAGACAGAGTCTGGTACTATACGTTCGCCCCAGCAACCGGGAAAGGAGAGTCCGGGACCGGAACTCTCGCCCGCAAACTAATGCCCAGGTGGACTGGACCTCATCTGATAACAGATAAAGTGTCCTCAGTCGTCTACGAAATCAAAATCAGCAAAGGCCGTAAAGAGCCAATTGCTAAATGGGTACATCGAAATCAGATCAAACCTTACAAGGCGTTCAATGACTCCACAAAAGACAAAGATCTCACAAACTCACCGACTTCATGGGATAATAAGGTCGTCCAAACACAAGTTAGTAAATAAACTAATCAGGTTTAAACTACCATAATTCCCACCCTATAAGTCGCATTGTCCAATTTGAACTTAGAAACGCTAAGCCTAAAACCCACAACAAAAAACTAACCTTAACAACCGTTTAAATCCACGAGATTTAATTTGACCTCGGTCATAAAGTTGAGACCTGTTTTTCTTGTGTGTTGCACTTTGGAATCTGACGACAGGAGTGTGTCGAAGCAGTGAAACGTTGTTTCCTTGTTGTTTAGTCATTACTGTTGTCATTAGTTGAGATATTGTTTGGTTCTGAACACTCCCAGCCAAAAAGGTTTTGTATTAACATTGGTTAATGAATGATATGGATTTAACTATGCCAACATGCAGTTCGTTTTGTTAAATCTCAATCGTCGAAGAGTCAATGTAGTTTAAAGCTACTCAAGGTACAATAAACTACACTGGTCTCACAATTTCTAAATTGAACCGATTCGATCGTTTCTATTCTAGATTGTCTATTCATTTTGATGAGTCTCGCCATAGACTTCAAAATTTATTAGGAATACCAAATCCTACGTCGTTCGTCTAAAAGACAACAGACATTTAGATCAAACTATATTTCATTTTTATTTTAGTTTAACCTAAACTAAGTAATGAATGGAGGAATAGTTTGGAATTAGAGGCCTTCGTTACAGAAGCCCTCCAAAATTTTATAGGTATAGATCCCTATATCTAATTTACAGAATTGATCCACCCCTTAATTGGTAAGTGTAGCTGTTCTAAACCATGATAGCTTACATACCAGGTGCATATAGGTAAGGCTTAATGTAAAATCCCAATCATAAGCCCACCTTAAAAAACCACATAATTGCATGACACATAGAACCAGAGTGGCACTGACTGGAAACCAACCAGCCAACAACCTTCGATGTGGGGACCTGCAGCTCCAACGCTTGGTCTTCAACCTTCATCCAAGGGTCGCCTCCTCTGCGTCAATCGAGGGATCCCCTCTGCTGATTATGAAAACAATTGTTGCTGATGAAATCACCAACTCTAATCGTGGTGGAATTACTGCTGTGGGATTATCGCTGTGGATTATAAGACTTTGTTTTCCAAAGGATCACAGACTTTGTTTTCCAAGAGTTAACAGACTCAGTTTTCCAAGGGATTAAAAGCTTACCGCAATGGGATTACCTCCGAACAGTATGGAATTTCCAAAACTTTATGGGATTATAATTTTTGATTTTTCTTTTCCACTTGCTGGATTACTTCAAGATCAAAGACAGTTCAAGGTTTCCTTTCGTGTTGGACCCCATCCCCAAGGACTGGCGATGGCTTCCAAAAGGGGGGAGATGTAATGGACCTACCCAGGGTCAAATTAAGGTTTTTGAACTGTCCAGTGATGACCTTTACTGACCACTCAGTAAAGCAAGACATTTACTACAAAATCATTCATTTAGCTGTAATCTGATAAATATAGTCACCAAAAGAGACTATTTCTATCTTTGATTTTATTCTGATGTGATCAAAAGAATAACTTTTGTCATTTTCATGATGTGTGCTTTTAAGCTGTGTTATTCTGTGAGAGTTAAACTGTGTTCACTGCTATGTTAAAGGTGAAATTGCGGGTCACAGAGACCCGACTGTTTTGTTTAGAAATAAGAAGACAGTTTAATCCGTTGTTTTTCATGAACAAGGCTCCAGCTGCTCTGTCTTTTCCTAAACAATTTCCCTCTGCTGCTGTAACCTTGGGTTCTGATAAGACAAGTGAACTCCTCTCTTTGTGCCTGCTCTTTAAGTTCTAAACTGTGCGAGAACGCGCCAGAGAGTTGCTGGGAACTTCCAAAGAGATGTGAACTTTCCCAAGAGCTGGACACGTGTGGTCAAGAGCTAACGACCGGCGTCTTCAGCTAAGGACTGATAACAGGCTGTTATGAGTCTACTTCGAACAAGCCGAGCTCAAAAACTTTGTTTATTCCCTCCTGGAATAAGTTTATCTTGAAGTCAGAGGCCTGAAGCTGACATATTCTCTGATGACCAACGCGGAAGCCAGGAGACGTTGAAACGTAAACTAAAACCAGTTTTGGACGTGCTGGGACTAAAGGACTCTGTGCATCTGAAGGCTGGTGTCTTCCCTCTTACCGGGCTGTCGTCAAAAGGTAAAGGGCTGTTTACAAAACGTACTTGGATTTTAGCAGAAGTCGGATGAGAAGTGTCACTCTGGTCTCATGCTCAGGATAATGTTCTTCTTAAATCTTTCCTCCTATTTCTTTTCCCTCTCAACCTAAGCTGGAAACTATATTTTAAGCTGAAATGCCCCTCAGACTAAATATGTGTAACATCTAGTATTTATGTCTGTTGTGTTAAATCAAGTGTGCTGACGTATTTGAATTGAAAGAAAGTGAAATCATGTCAATCAAGTGTAATGGTGTTAATTTAGTTGATTTATTTTAAATAAATGATAGTGTCTCTTTGACATATCAAACTAAGTTAACGTGTCCATTGTCACTTAATGGCTCTGTTTATTTATCCATCATAAAGATCACAGAAATATTGGGTAAACTGAAAAAGAAGAGAATCCGTGAATTTACTATTCAATCTGAATAAGTAAATTAATTAAGGTAAAAAGGAGGTCAGTATTAAACTGACCCCCCGTTTAATTCTTACATCATCATTCTTTTATTAAAACAGGTCTCTTTTGTAAATGAGTCCGCGAGACTCAATGAGACTAACCTGTATGAATAAAGTTTGAATGAATTATGCATGTTGTATGTATGTAAACAGAAAGTTTTATTTAAACTGAGGCGTGTTACAAAACCTAAATGCAGTCTTCAGAGCCCTCTTTTGATAAATGATTGACAACAATAAAATGTGAATGAGCTCAGCTCTGCACACCAGATTAGAGCTCTGACCTTTAAAGTTTACATCACAGTAACAATCACTCCAATCAACGTTCAATTTAAAACAATTCAAAGGCATCTCTGTTTAAGAGCTTCTGACACATTTCTGTAAAAAAAAACATAAAATAAAAAGTTATGACAAATCCTGGTAATAATGTGGGAAACGTCTTGTTTCCTCACAGATAAGTTGTCCTCGCTCCTTCCTGTTCCGTCAGGCAGAAACAAACCCCTTCTAATGCAATGTGACGGTCTCAGAAGTTACATAAGACTTTGTGTTTATGTGACATGAAAAGGGACAAGGTCATGGTGGGGAATAGAACGAGCAGAACGAGAATAGCAACAGAACAGGTGTGATTTATTGAGCCTCTGAAAATCTGTGTGTGTGTGTATGACAGGAGCTGACAGATGTGTTGACTGTAAATTACTGAAAATATAGATGCTTTAAGAAATGTGGACTGGGGTTAGCTAAAGCTCTGAAACACAGACGAGGAAAGGGAAATCAGATAAGAACTGGTGTACTTCCTTTAAGACTCTGGACCTGCATGAAAAATGCTTCCCTCATCGGATGCTGTTGGCTGTCTGGAGGCGAGACGGGGAACATTCTTTTCTTGACTTTTAATTTAGCTGCTTGCTGTGATGTGCGTCCCCACCCCATTTTGTTTGAATAGCACTCACACTTTAACACCCTTCAATAAACTGAAGTGAATTCCTCCAACTGGAACGTCTAAATTAGAAGATCAGGAAAAGCAACTGTTTTCTGTCTGTTGTCTATTTTTCTGCACAACCAACACACGTGTAAAGGTCTGGTCAAGTGGAGACTTTTTTACTTCTTTTTTTTTTCCCAAGCCAAAACCATTCAGTCAGAGTCTAATTTTGACCGTGCGTGGTCTTTTAAGGTTGTGAGAATCACTCTAATCCCATTCAGTTTAAGAGAAAGTGAGCAGACACCACCCTTCACTTCCTCACTTCAAAGGACCTAAACACCGTAGGAAGGCGGTACTAGGGATGCCAGCGCTGTCTGTTGAGACCCACTCTGAAGTTGCACGTCGACCTCCCCATGATTACCGTATAAATTAATCTCAGCAAAGAGTCTGAAACTGAGGCCTATCCACTGCTAAGGGTCACTGTGACCGTAATCAGTTGCTAGATAAAATGAGTAATGAGAGATATCCACTGTGAGGATCATAATAAAATCAGTTCCTGAGGGTTAGGGTTAATGAAGGTTTCAGTCAGCGCAGCACGGTGGTGCAGTTGGTAGAGCTGCCGCCTCTCAGCGAGCAGGTTGTCTCGGTTCAAATCCCGACCAGGGGCCTTTCAAGGGTGGAGCTTGCATGTTCTCTCCGTGCATGTGTGGGTTTCCTCCAGGTGCTCCAGTTTCCTCCCACAGACCAAAAACATGCATGTTAGACTGATTGATAACTCTAAATTGTCTCTAGGTGAGAGAGAGAGAGTGAACGGTTGTTTGTCTCATTTGTCTCCATGTGTCCCTGTGATGGACTGGAGATGTGTCCAGGGTGTCCAACGCCTCTCACACAGTGATCATGGATGGATAGTCTAAATCAGTGTTTGGGTCCCTCACCTCTGGGCCACGGTACGGTCTTCCATTGACGATCTCCGGTGAAGCATACAGCGGGCTGCCACAGAAAGTTTGTAGCAGTTTATCCTTATGGTAGATGTTGGACAACCCAAAGTCAGCAATCTAGAAAATAAAATGAGCACATATGTATCTTACATGGGCTATGTGCTTGTTAATCCTTCATGAGGTGGTACAATCTTATAGTCTATATTTATATAGACTTATAGTTGATATGGTAAGACATCACAGATTAAAGACAGACTCACCTTAATGTTACAGTTTTCATCCAGTAGCACATTTTCCAGTTTCAGATCCCTGTGCACTACACCATTCTGAAAGTCAGCAAGAAGAAATAAATGAAATGAAGTGTCTATGAATTTATTATTCATGAGCTGGCCATTGTTTTGGAAATGATTTGCTCTAACAAAGAGAGCTTGTCACTCCTTGGGGAAATCAAGGCCCACTTTCCTTTAATTGGCCTTGTACCCTCGAAGATCTTTGTGCTAACATCTGCTGTGATTTTCCTTTTAAATGGACTCACATGTGTCACATAAACATGAGCCTGTAATTACCACCCTGTGCAAATGATGTTCTCACAGCACTTAAAAAATATATGGCATTAAAGCAACAACTCTGCAGTTATTGGTTCGGTTTAAGAAAATGTGGAATTACGGTACCATGTGGAATTCAGAAAGAACAAATACATAATGCATTAGCAAGCTCTTCTTCCAGCACTGATTTGCATGGGATCTTGCTTTAGTTGTAAGGTCATGCAGCTCTTGTTCACAAGATTCCAGTGGTGAACCGTGACTGTAAGTATGGAAGCAGCTATGTCTCATATTTCAAATTAAAATGGATTAATAGAAATGCTTTTTAGTTTCAAAACTAACAAGCCTTCAGTTAGGAACCTCTACCCACTCTATTGCAGCAGCTTGAACTGTTAATGCCGAAGTTGCTACAGAGTAACGATCTGATGACCTCACCTTACTTTCAGTTTCACAATGTAAAAACTTGCTGAACAGGGAGTGTTTTCCTTCTTTTTATACAAGAAATCATCAGACTTATAGTGGACAACCTGGACATAATTAAAACAACAGGGACAACCCATCTGAAGACATAACCTGAAGAAGTCCGCCATTTCTGTCCCAAGACTACACCAATGTGGATCACCCAGTCTCTTGTGTTCATGTACGACATGTCAATTTAATAACCCACACTAAAATTTAACAGCAACCAACAGAACTTTCAGTTTCTATAGAATTTCATCAAGTATTAAAACCAAAATACAACTGCAATATTGAAAATTATTTATGTAAACCTATAAGGGATTATTAACCTTATTATTTTCAAACAAACAAAAATTTCAGTGTGGATTTTTAAATTTACAGGTTGCACTTGAATGCATTACATATACTGTATTGTGTAAAAAAAAAAAAAAAAAAGCCTGCAAGGCCTTCCTGAAGGCTCAGCGCTCGTGTTTTGGTCCCACCCACTCTACTTCAGGACTGTGATTGGTTAGTTTTCCTGTCAGTTGTTAAACAAACTCGTCACGAGAAGACTGTGCTGACAGTGGTGTCCTAACCAGAGACACTTTCAAACATGTTGCTGCCGAAGACACAAATTTAAAAGAATCTGATTGGATAACTGTATTTTTATTAATTAAAAACCTTATTGCTCAACTTCAAAAAGTAGTTGACAAAAATAAGTAAATTAGCAAACAATATATATTTCTGTAAAAAAAATTGATAAAAAATTTTAATGTAGCATTTCACATGTGCTGAACTCTTAGGCCTTCTCTGATGGCGTAGTGGGCCCTGAAGGCCTCGTTATACTCGCGCTTTGGTCTGCTGGCTGGAGCATGCGCCCTGCGCGCGCACTGAGCCGTGCGGCTTCATGCGTTTACTGTACAGTGTCGCCGCTGTGTTTATAGTTGACGCACGGCGGCGCATGGCAAAGTGCTGTTATTTTACGGACCAGCAGGTGGCAGTACCCTCTAAAACCTGTGCATATGTTGCAAGAAAGGGTGTAGAAGAAGGAATCTACCATAGAAGAACTGTTTGAAGTCACACAACAAAAACAAATGGCTTTCCGCTCGCGTGCTGAACTGTTGTCTTTATTAGAGGAGCAAATCATAATAGAACAACAGTTATTGTGTCTTGCGGTTTTAATGCATGGAGTCAGCGGAGGAGGAAGCGATCACTTGACTTTTGGCAAAAAAAAAAAGAAAAGTCCAGATCAGGGATGAAGAAGGGGAATTTAATACATTTGTGTCACATACAAAACATTCCTCCATGCGTCGCAACGCCGTCTCCACGACCACAGCGGTCGCAGACAGCTGCAGGCTCTGGCGTGAAGAGCGTGAAGGCTGTCGGGTGAGGTCCCCACCCGACTTGTCAATCAATTCAGTAGCGCCCACGGCGCGCGCACTAGCCTTGCGGAGTTTGAAAAATTTGGAGGTGCGCGACACGCGCCAAACCGACGCACGAGGTCTACGCGCAGGGGCGGGACGGTGATATTGCGTCACTTTTGGCGCGTGCACCCTGGCGCACTGCGCGACGCGTCAAGTATAAATCTAGCTTGAGGGTTCCCCTGCTGCGTGACTCTAATTGGTAGATGCAAAAAAGTTTGCTTTCTTGTTGTGTGAGTGACTCACAGCACTCCACCCTGCAGGAGGTTGCACTTGGTGATGATGACTCATCGTTTGTGGCTGTCTGGTACTCTCCCTATCTAAGGACAATGATGTCAGCCCTATCTCCAGCTGGGACGAGTGTGACAGAGGGGAGTCCCTCTGAACAAATCATGCGACATTACGGGCTTTCGTGGGAATCGGGGAGGTGTGGAACATTGGGTTGACACGGGTGTGGCCGGAGCTAAATCCCTTGGGAAAATCCCGGGGGGAATCGTGGTATATCCACCAGAGTCTGAGCACAGAATTTATGCGGAGCCTGTTTGCGGCACTGTCCTGTAATAAGCTGAATTAAATTGGCCTGTGTTCTTTCTTCACTAAACTCCAACAGATGACTCTTTCACACCAGTGTGCCAAGAAAAGCATGCTGTGTAGGATCTGCAGATTAACTTGCTATATGGCTGACTTGGAGGTGAATGGTTCATGTAACAATATGCTTGGAAAACAAAGCCTTTATATGGGTAAAAGTAGTAAAGAAAAATAAAAAAGGTCTATTTAACTTCATCAGTAAATGAATGTGTGTTTTTTCTCACCTTGTGGCAATGGTGCACAGCAGACACTATCTGTCTGAAGAAGTGTCGTGTCTCCCGTTCGCTCAGGCGCCGGCGCTCACTGATGTAGTCATACAGCTCGCCCTTACTGGCATACTCCATCACAATCACAATTTTGTCCTTGTTCTCGAACACTGAAACATGATAAGAAAATATTTGGACTGCATTAGTACAGTATTTAGTTGCAGAAAATGCTAAGCTGCAAGGACAACTAAACAAATGTTAATGTCATTCCAGGTTTAACTTTATGTTGAAAACAAAAGAGAAAGTTCCAAAGTCAGCAATTAAGTTAAATCCCCTGTTTAGTTTTAGAGCAAATACCAGAGGAGAACATTACATCTCTTCACCTCTCCTGGGGTTACATCATCCAAACCCCACCCCATGTATCTGGCTCCTCCACAGCTTTGCAGGGAGATGTGGTTCACGGAATCAAAATCACATTTTAGGAACCAGAATTAGAGGAGAAAGGTTAAAAAAAAATAACCATGAACAAAACGATTTAACCAATAATCACTTAAGTGGACACAAAGGTATCAAGAACAAGCAGAAAGAAAATGAAAAGTGAGGCATGGTACACCATATTTTAACATCCATTTGATTATTTCCAACCACTACCTGCCCTGTGTAATGTTTTATACAGGAGCAAAAAAAACATGAATTATGTATATCTGGCAACTATGACATCAGGCTGGCAACGAGCTGTGCATGCAGTGTCAGCATGAACACAGTTACATCCAAACTGGTGAATAGAGAAATGTTCCTTAGGGCCAAGGATGTTGTTGGTTTGCTCCTACATGCTGAAAAAGGATGAGTAGTAGCATAAACAGCACTCTGCCATTAATTGTAACGGTTGTTCATCTACTTGTGCGAGTGCAGAAAAACTATAGACTGCAGCCGCCTGTAGTGCTCCATGTTTTTAGGTTGTTTTCACACCTGATAGTCCAGTAGACTCGGTTCAATTGGGGAACAATATTCAGAACATTTGTTTAAATTTTCATCTGGTGTGGTTCTCATTCACACTGACTGCACTGAGTCAGTCAAGCCAACCTGTTCCCCTCCCACTCGCCTGTGGTGGCGCTATACCAAGAACTATGGAAGGAAACAACATAAAAACCTCTGAAGAAGACACTTCTTCTTCTTCATCTTCTAAAAATAAAAACAAAAATGGAGCGGCGTCAAATTTGAGCAGTTTTAGGATTTCTGTTTTGTCATTTTTCACCAATGGATTCAGCATGAGCAGAAGATGAGGCTGAAGACCACGGAGAATACCAGGTCTCTCTTGTAAATGAGGCCTTGAGGCTCAATGGGATTAACCTGCCTAAATAAAGGTTGAATGAATGAATGCATGAATGAATGTTGTTTTTCACACAAGATGGCTGAGACAGGTCTGTATGAGGTATGAGAAATGCGTGTTTGTTTTGGTTGTATTTACCCAGAATGCCCTGCTCTGTAGACCACTTCCTGCTTTTGGAGCAATCTCTGGTCCACTTTCATTCACATTGCATTCGAACCGTGCTACAGTTCACTTCAACTGAAACCCCTAGGTTTTTAGGCGGACCAGAGTTCGCTTTTTTGGTCTGTATCAGAATTCGATTGCACATTCACACCTCCCCAAGCGAACCAGACTTTCTAGGCAAATGGACTAGAGTTCAATTAAAGCGGACTAAACAAGGCTGGTGTGAATGCACCCTTATATTTTCTGCAGGAATTCTCCTGAAAAGTTCCACTCTGAGACCTGGATTGAAAAAGCTTATGTTTCAGAGGAAACAACTGTTGGATGTCGTGTACACAAATGGCTGAAACACAGAAGAAAAGCTACAGTTTGACTATAAATCGATTTCTGTAAACTTGGGTTTAGCAACGGTCCTGCTGTTTATCCCTCTTATTCTTTTCCGTCAAGCAGTCAGAAGTTTATTTGCAGCTGTATTAAAACAACAACGATGCAGCTGCAAGTCAAACACGTTTCACATCTATGCTATTTCTTTCAGTGACCGAGTTTACAAAACCAAAGCAAATCAAAAATGACAATCATTGAGTTTCAACATGAACGTTAAAAATAGTCCAACACGAATAATAATGTGTTGCATTTGTGTTGTGTCAAACAGAAGCAGCTGCTCGATGCTACGACTTTTTGAAAGAAGCAATATTAGCTTTTCATTACGAGAATGTGAGGCAGGTAGAGACAGAACGAGATGAAGATCAAAGGAACACAGAGGACATGACATCAACGCAGTCGGCCATCTTAATTTTCCCACACAGCAGGGTCACCAAGGGTGAGAGCCTCTACTTTCTGCACCCTTGAGTGAGCACCTTCATAGTCTGTCCCCCTTTTTTCTCCTCTCCCAGGACCCCTTTTAAAGATATAATCCTCTACAAAAACGCACAGCTGCTGAGTGACGGTAATGCTCCCTGATTGTGACTGTCTGGTAAGGAACAGTCACAATCAGGGAAATAACAGAAGGGGAATAATCCAAGCATTCCTGAGGGCAGCGCAGGTCCAGCCCTTTGGTTGGTGGACAGAGCAGGGACCAGGGATGACATTCACAGTAGCTATGTTTACATGCACAAAATTCTTTGATGGGATTGAAATTTAATCGGATTAAATAATCCTAATGTATCGTTTACATGGACCCAATCTGTTCACGACAAGTGTTTACATGCAGCAGCTTTTATTCTGAACAGAAGTACTGACATGTGCAGAATGGTAACTCTCCTTAAAAAAACACAGAAGAAGAAGTTCTACTTCCATGATGAACGTACAAATAAACCCGTGCGCCCAACATGGACCCGCACCAGGTTTTAATGACGAGGAGACGTTCCTGCTCTCCCTGACTGAGCTACAGGTAACACAGATCATTTTGAGCTCTTTCAAAGTTTCTAGCAGAAATGTTGTGTCACTCACTGACCAGTTTTATTTCCCCGATAGTCGCACATGCACAGTCAGGTCAGTTTCCCACAATTAGAATAAAATAATCAAATTAAGTGTTTACATGCACACCATTCAGATTATGAATCGGCATAAAACCACCCCTCCCATTCGGATTACAAATTCATTCGGATCGAGCTGAATCAACAAAGAATAATCTGAATGGGACATTTACATAGGGCTGGACGATATGGCCAAAACTTTTATCACAATATATTTCTTAATTCCGGTTGATAACAATATAATTCGATATCAATATAAACAATATAAAAGCCTCAGAAAAACTGTACAAACTGTACAAAAAATTGTTCACCTTTTATTTGTATTTAGCCTTCAAAGAAATTTGAAATCACCGTCAAATAAACATAAAACTCTCAACTTTGTCAATATTAATAGTTTTAACTTGAAACAACAACATAACCTAACAACCCATGCAGCAAATTTCAGCGTTTGCTGCATGGGTTGTTAGGTTATGTTTTTCGGGTCAAACTGAAGCAGCCACTTCAACCCGAACAGACAAAGAAATGCATCAGTGAAATGCTGTGAAATGTCGAACTGTTTAACACCATAGACTTAATATGCCTGTGGTTAACACAAAAGACAAACGTAAAATAAGTTCAACCAAGTGAGGATCGAACCCGAGTTGAGATAAAATTTGGAGTGGCAAACCGACGCGCTTCCAGTGAACCACCGGGTATGTTGCTCTTTCAAGTTACCGTACACTTTTCCTTTTAACGGATCGCCCCTCATAAAATCCTGGCTACGCCCATGTAAAATAAGCTGATTTGTAATCAGTTATTAACAAAAATTAAACTCAGAAACACGCTGGAGGGACTATGTTTCTCGGCTGGCCTGGGAACGCCTTGGGATTCCCCCGGAGGAGCTGCTCCAAGTGGCTGGGGAGAGGGAAGTCTGGGCCTCCATACTTAGGCTGCTACCCCCGCGACCCGACCCCGGATAAGCGGAAGAAGATGGATGGATGGAAACTCAGAAACACTAACATATATATTCAGCTAACTTTTTTTTTTAGGCGTTTCTGTAATTAAATTTTAATGAAATTCAGCTCGCGCTGAAAAGCGGAAATGCTCTCTATGAGTGCGCGCTTCGTGTTATTTACGTTTTAAAATAAGCTGATTTGTAATCAGTTATTAATAAAAATTTAACTCAGAAACACTAATATATATATACAGTACACTAATATATACACTATTACACAATACACTAATATATATATATATATATATATATATATACACCTCCAGATGCAGAAAAAGAGCCACCTGCATCATGAAAGACCTCACTCACCCAGCACACTCACTCTTTGCACCACTCCCCTCGGGACGGAGGTTGAGGAGCATCAAATGTAGAACCACTAGACTGAGAAACAGCTTCTACCCTGAGGCTGTCAGACTCATGAATAAATAAATAATAAGAATAAACACTGCAAAATGTCACATCATACTGATACTGATCTGTTTCTTGTTGCTGCGTTCATCTGTGACCATCTGCTCATGTTCGTGCTGCTGTTTATAATGATGTTTTTCTACTACATTAGGGCTTAGTGTATTACTAGCTGATGTGATGTCTCTCTTAGTTAATCCTAGATGTTATTATTGTATTTCTCTTGCATTTGTTGTTGGATGTAACTGGGACCCTGTGTACATAATCTCGTTTTCAACACATGTACTACATGCGGTGCAAATGACAATAAATTCTCTCTGACTCTGACTGACTCTGATATATATTCAGCTAACAAATATATTTTTTGTCGTTTCTGTAGTTACATTTTAATGAAATTCAGCTCGCGCTGAGGTTGTTGTTAGAACCAGTTGATGACTCAACACACAGCAGTTCCGCCCCTGCTGCAAACAACGAATCAAATGATGAGCAGTACATGATGTCAAACTGGGCCTGGGAGCTCGGCCCGATCAGAACCTCCGTCGGTCGGGTTCTAAAACTCGGGCTGACGCCGGCCCGAAAAGGCAAATGCCAACAAGACGAACCCGGGTTAGAAGCCGGGTCGGGCCGGGCTGGGCCGGGGAGGGTTGTGCAGTGCGAAAACGGCTTGTGTCACTCACTGAGCTTTGTTCACCCTCCCAGCTGACAAATTAGCACCTATTGTTTTGCATTGATGGAAAATCCACATTGTCATGTTGGAAAGAGAAGAATTATCGTTGTAATGGTGTAGTAATCATAATACTGTTTACATTCTCTGTTTACATTTATTAATACTGTTTACTTTTATTACTACTGCTTACATGTAATTACTACTGTTTACATTTATTTACACTACTCTAATATCTACACCACTGCTGGTACATATACAGTGTGCTCTGAACGGTCTTATTTAGGGATGCCCAATGTGCCTTACTGCATATGCCACTTTTTGCCTCTACAACAACATCAACTACTACCTCATACATATACTGTGTACATTGACTCATACGCTGCTTTGCCACTTTGCAAATGTCAATGCTAGAAACCTTTAGTTTATTTTAGTTATACTTTTTATACTCTTTTTTTTATACTAGTATGCAAAAACTCAGGACAATATTATGTTCATTAAATGTTTAATGTTTTAGTTTTAGAGTTGGTGTAAATTTTCATACTCTTATACCACTATGCAAAAAACTCAGGACAGTGTTAGTTTTACTATTTTATGCTTATGTCTATTATTATATGTTTCAGTGTTTCAATGTTTAGATGTTTACTGTTGCACCGAGGGACTGAGAGAAACGCAATTTCGGTCCTGTGTATGTCCTGCACTGTACATATTGCAGATCTGACAATAAAGTTGACTTTGACTTTGACTTTGACTTGAGGCAACAAACAAATGAGCTTTAAATATGCATTTTGTTTGATTAATTAGGCTTTAAAACATTTCCCTTATTTACTTGACATTGTAATACTGTATTTTAAAGATATACACAGTATAAGACTCGGTAGGAGTCAGAAGAAAATAAAAAACTAGTCTTTGGCTAGTGATACTACCTACAAAGCAGAGGTTGACTGTTTTAACATGTAACATTGCTTTTTGTGCTGTCCCCAATTTAAATAAGTCTAAATAAATAAGCTCAACATTTAAGAGTATGGGTCTCCTTCTCATTTGGACTAGATTACACTGTGATATCTTCACAAAATGATTTCCATCTCATGGTTCTACATGTTTGCCATTCTGATTGTGAGTTTCTTCTCAGGCTGTCCCTAATTTTATTCTAAATGTCTTCCTAATTCAAAGTTTCAAATGGATGGAAAAAGCTGTTCAACAAAATTCTAAGCACAATTTCTTACGGGATCAATAAAGTTCTCTTATCTTATTTTATCTTACCTTACTGATTTAATGGAGGCTAACATTTAGCTTAGCTTAGCCCGAAGTCTGAAAAATGGTAGAGCTAGCTTAGCTTTACAGATATCCTCACGCAAAACTTTTAAAACTTACTAATAAATATTGATTATTCAAACAGAACTCAAAATGTATGATAACAAGTGGGTTTCAAGTTGTTGACTACAGCAACAACATTGACTATAAGACAGAACTTTTTGTACAAATAGAAATTTTACATTAAATTCCATACGAGTTAGATTTTTTTTCTCTCACAAGAACAGCTTGACCTAATTTCCAGTTTTGTTATTTTAGTCATCACACAGAAAAACATGATGCAACAGTTTCATTTTGCTATGTCAGTCTGAGCATTTACCACAACCTATAAATCAAAAATCAGTTTTCTAAGATGCAAAGAAAAAGAAAAATCTAAATTTGCGTCTAAGTGCCCATGCTGATGGATGCAAAATGTAAGGGAGTGGTGAAAAAAATCAATCTCCGCACACACATCTGGTTTAGCTTTGCTTCACACAAGGCAGTTAGCAGTGGCTGTTGGAAAGGGTGTTGCCGGATACACAAATCTGTAGGACTCCTATATATCTCGACCAAGCAAGGCTGGGTGGAGGCCAGGCCACAACAGTAAACGCTGGGTTTGAAGAGAAACACCAAAAGCAAGAGCAATGTGTCTGCTGGAGATCGTTGGTGGAGTTGGTTGCTTATAAACTGAGAGAAAAACAGAAACCCAACATGTCTGAGTTTTTAAAGCTGGGTGTTCTTTCAATCATTCTCTTGCAAAACTCATAAAACTCAGCTGCCTTTTAGCCCTCTGGCTAACTCCTGCACCCTTTTGTTGACTTTTGTTTACCTACACATGGATAAAGATCTGGGGACTTTAAAACTGGACAAAAGACAACGGGTAACTAGTTTTGGCAGTGGCACAGAACTTTCTGTCACTGTGCCAGGGCAGCTAAATGGCACTGAATTGCTGTTTTGTTGACACGGCATACAAAAAGGCACAAGCCACAAATCATCTAAAACCAACACCCACTACATGAGCCTTGTGACCTTAACTACCTGCTCATGAGCTGGGCTATAAGATATGATTAACTGTTGGCAAGGTTTCTAAAGCTCTATGGGTATTGTTTAATATTCGCAGTCACCATACGTCCTTATCTGTTATTCTCTATTAAGGTTAAGGTCATGTAAAAAGGGCCCAATGAATAAATGTCTACGCTGTCTGAGCCCGGAGTGAAAGCTTTGACATTTACAGAGTTGCTTCCTGGGGTAGAATTATGTTCCCATTGCTCAGGGGAAGGTTTAAGGCCTTTCCTCCCACTGCATAGCACTGGACTGGAGTCAGACAGGGTGCAAGCCTGGGTCACTGAAGTCAGTCTAGTGATTCCCAAGCTATGCACAAACACACACACATAAAGAACAAGCCATAAGTATACCAAGACGACGAACACACACGTGCACAAGTTCAGTCTGGCTCCCAGCTGCAGTTGTCTCTAAGTATCAGCAGATGTCTGGCCTTGAGATCAAGACCAGAGAAGACAAGGGATGAGACCTTTTTAGATGTGGGAAAGGCAATCTCTTAGAACATCGCTCCTCTTACAAACCCAAAGATCATTGCACACATGTGCACACACACATTCAGAGAAAGCCAGACACACATGGCCAAAGTCATCCAGACTTTTACTAGCCCAAGCAGCCAGACAGAGAAGATTAATAACATCCCAGTGCTGCAGCCCAGAACCTATGATGACACATGCGTGCCATAATAAGACAGTCCTGCAGCTTGGCTACATGGACTGGTGGAAGAGGACATTTTGGATGCATGTTCAAGTCGAACAAGTGTTATGATTTATCAAGACATTTGTGTTTTCCAGATATGTTCCAGTCTCTCACCTTCATAAATAGAGATGATGTGCGGGTGGCGGAGGGATGACATAATTTCAATCTCTCTGCGGATGTGCACCATGTCCTGCTCATCCTTGATCTTCTCCTTCCGAATTGATTTGATAGCTACCTGGAAACAGAAAGAACGTGTTTTCTTGAATTGACTTACAGAAATGATCCTTTTTGCAAACTATTATTTTTCTTTTAATGCAAATGCATATGGATTACTTTGAAAGTACAATGACCAAAGAGAACTTTCAAATTGGACAACACATTTAGGTCACATGTAATCACTGAACTTTAACGTTTACACAGCTCTTGCGCAACACATATTGCACACTATGTGATGTATCAGCNACCTGACCGGGACGTCTCCAGCTTTCAGAGAGGAGAGCAGGTTGACTCTTCGTTCTCCTCCAAAAAACTAACTTCCAAATAGGAAGTGCCCATTATATGGGGGAGGTGGGGTCTTCCCACCTCCTCAACGGCTACAGGCTGGTTAACAAAATAAAAGATGGAAGTATGATCCCATAGGCAGAAAGTCTCTTGACGGACAACAGGAAAACTGTTTACATAAACAGCCAGGTGGCCTGCTTGCAAGCACAGAAAATGTTATGGCTAACTTCATAGACAAAACAGAGAAGGCTGCAAGAGAACAGCTCTTACCCTGACTTCTGCCTTAGCGACAGAGTCTTGCTTGCTTTGCAGAAATAAAACCAGTAGAAGGCCAAAGCTCATGAAAGTAACAGATCATCATTAAAAATGACAAAAATATACTGTAGATCAATTCTGAATTAACACACATTAAAGAGAAAGTTCAATCTGATTAATTAGTGTCCATTAATTCATAATAATTGTTAAAATATATAAGTGTCCATCTGTCTCCTTGAGAGCTTCAAGAAGGTGTAACACTTAGAGTTTCAGAGAGATGTGGAGAGGTGTACTTGAAGGTCAAGACAGAGGCCTATATCACTACAACCCTCATCAATACGCATACCGTGCGAACCGATCAACAGAGGACGCCATTTCTTCCGTGGTCCACACTGCTCTCACCCACCTGGATCAGAAGGACTCATACGTGCGTCTGCTCTTCGTGGACTTCACATCTGCCTTCAACACCATGATCCCCCAAACTCTGATAGACAAACTATCTACACTTGGACTAAGCCCCTCTATTTGTAACTGGGTACTAGACTTCTTAACAGACAGACCACAGTCCGTGAAGATCCACAACTTCTCCTCCTCCACCATAACCCTCAGCACTGGCTCTCCTCAGGGATGTGTGCTGAGCCCCCTTCTGTTCACTCTGCTCACATATGATTGTACAGCCACACTTCCAGGCTGTCATATTGTTAAGTTTGCAGATGATACAGCGGTGGTGGGATGCATCACAAACAATGATGAGTCCAGCTACAGACAGGAGGTGGAACACCTGGAGAGCTGGTGCAAAGAGAATAATCTTCACATGAATGTGAAGAAGACAAAGGAGATGATTGTGGACTTCAGAAGGAACAAACACACCCATGCCCCACTGAAAATAGGTGGGTCTGCAGTGGAAGTGGTCTCCAGCTACAAATACTTGGGTGTACACATGAATGATAACCTCAGCTGGAGCAACAACACCACCAGCCTGATCAAGAAAGGTCATCAGAGACTCTACTTCCTCAGACGGCTGAGACGTGCTGGTCTGAGCAGCCCAGTTCTCACCTCGTTCTACAGGTGTGCAGTGGAGAGCGTCCTGTGCTCCAGCATCAACGTGTGGCATGGAGGCTGCACAGTTGAAGAGAGGAAAGCTCTACAGAGAGTGGTGAAGGCTGCACAGAAGTCTGTTGGAGTCAGTCTCCCCACCATCACAGACATTTACACCTCCAGATGCAGGAAAAGAGCCACCTGCATCATGAAAGACCTCACTCATCCAGCACACTCACTCTTTGCCCCACTCCCCTCAGGACGGAGGTTGAGGAGCATCAAGTGTAGAACCACTAGACTGAGGAACAGCTTCTACCCTGAGGCTGTTAGACTCATGAATAAAAAAATAAAATAAAAAATAAACACTGCAAAATATCACATCATGCTGATGCTGATCTGTTTTCTTGTTGCTGTGTTCATCTGTGTTCATCTGTGACCATCTGCTCATACAAACTCATGTTCGTGCTGCTGTTTATTCCCACTATATTAGGCTTAGTGTATTACTAGTTGATGTTTTTCTTAGTTAATTCTAGATGTTATTACTGTTTTTCTCTTGCATTTGTTGTTGGATGTAACTGGGACCCCGTGTACATAATCTCGTTTTCATCACATGTACCACATGCGGTGCAAATGACAATAAAGACTCTCTGACTCTGACTCTCTTTGACTCTGAAAAACCGCTCATTTGGGAATAAACAGTGAACTCCAGGAGAAGCTACGTGAGCTCGAGGAGAAGCTACATGAGCTTCGTGACTGCGACTTGCTCTGGAAGCCAGCCCCGAGCCTCCTTTCATCGCGCCCGCCGTGGAAGCGCCACAAGCGGCTGGACAGAAAGCGGAAGCCAGCCCTGAGCCTCCCTTCATCGCGCCCGCCGTGGAAGCGCCACAAGCGGCTGGACAGAAAGCGGAAGCCAGCCCTGAGCCTCCCTTCATCGCGCCCGCCGTGGAAACGCCACAAGCGGCGTGACAGAAAACAGAAGCGGGGTAAACGCGGAGGTATCAGAGCTAGGCTAGCAGCTAGCCCACACAAGCCGGCTATTCCATCCATGGTTTTGGCTAACGTGCGCTCCTTGGACAACAAATTGGATTATATATCGCCTGCTACGAACGACACAAAAGACTGTGAGAGACTGTTGTGTGTTTGTATTCACGGAAACGTGGCTTAACAACAATGTTCCAGACCATGCTGTTCAGCTGGAGCAGCTAACATGCTACAGAGCGGACCTAACCCTCGAGGGAGGTAAAACACGGGGAGGGGGGCTCTGTGTTTACATCAACAAAGCATGGTGTCTGGAAGCTGCGGTGGTCTACAAACACTGCTCACCTTTAGTGGAGTTCATGACTATTAAGGGGCGGCCGTGGTGTAGTGGTAATGGCAGTCGTCCCCCGATCGGAAGGTTGGAGGTTCGAATCCCGGTTCTGCACATCATGTGTCGTTGTGTCCCTGGGCAAGACACTTAACCCCGAGTTGCTCCCGGTAGGACTGGAAGGCGCCTTGCATGGCAGTCGCCGCTACCGGTGTATGAATGTGTGGATGAATGGGTGGATGGTTGGTATTGTAAAGCGCTTTGGGGCTCCTCACAGGGGGCTGGAAAGCGCTATATAAATAACCTTCATTTACCATTAAATGCTGACCGTTCTGTTTACCGAGGGAATTTACAGCTGTTATGATTGTTGCTGTATATATTCCTCCAAGCTCCAACAGCAAAGTTAGAAGTGAGGCTTTGAATGAACTATATCTGCACATCAGTGAGCAACAAACAGCCCATCCTGATGCTTTTCTCATCACGGCTGGTGATTTCAACCAAGCAGATTTAAAGAGTGTATTTCCAAAAACATACAGAAACATAAACTTTGCAACAAGAGGAAACAACACACTGGACCAAGTTTACACCACCATGAAAAATGCCTACAGAGCCCTCCCCCTCCCCCACATTGGTGCTTCTGACCATATCTGTGTTATGCTAAAGCCAGCATACAGGCCGCTGGTGAAAGTCACAAAACCAGTCCGCAAGCAGATACGAGTGTGGCCAGAGGGGTCTTCAGAGGCACTCCAGGACTGTTTTGACACCACAGATTGGGGTATGTTCAAAGAAGCTGCTACCACAAACAACAACACATGTCTCCAGGAGTACTCAGACACTGTATGTTCATACATCACCAAGTGCATTGATGATGTTACCAACCTCAAAACCATCACTGTTCGGGCTAATCAGAAGCCATGGCTGACAGCTGAGGTTTACAGACTCCTGAGAGCCAGGAATGCTGCCTTCAAAGCGGGAGATCAGGTGGGCCTGAGGGCAGCCAGAAAGAACCTGGATCTGGGCATCAGAAAGGCCAAGGAGCAGTATTCCAGGAAAATAGCTCACCGTTTCAAGGACAGCAAGGATACACGCAGTCTGTGGCAGGGAATACAGACCATCACAAACTACAAACCCCCCCCCAGACCTGTGACAGCTCAACCTCTACGCTGAATGAACTGAATGAGTTCTTTGCTCGGTTTGAGGCAAGTAACAGCACACCTGCACATAAACTCCCCCCCTCTCCTGATGGCCAGGTGCTGGCGCTGTCCTCAGACAGCGTAAGGCGATCATTCATCAAGATTAACGCCCGGAAGGCCTCTGGTCCTGACAACATACCTGGTCGTGTGCTGAAGGACTGTGCAGGGGAACTCGCAGCGGTCTTCACGGACATCTTTAACATCTCACTGAGCCAGGCCATCGTCCCCACCTGTTTCAAAGCCACCACCATCATCCCTGTCCCAAAGAAGGCAACGCCCGCATGCCTCAATGACTATCGCCCAGTAGCACTCACCCCCATCCTGATGAAGTGCTTTGAACGGCTAGTCATGAAAAGCATCACATCTGTCCTCCCTGCCTCCCTGGATCCCTTCCAATTTGCATACCGACCTAATCGCTCAACCGACGATGCCATCTCCTCTGCCCTCCACACAGCTCTCACACATCTGGACACGAAGGACTCTTATGTTAGAATGCTGTTCATCGACTTCAGCTCGGCATTCAACACCATCATCCCCCAACAGCTCATCCATAAACTGGACAGTCTGGGGCTGAACACCTCAATGTGTAACTGGCTGCTAGACTTCCTGACCGGGAGACCACAGACAGTACGGATCGGGAGTAACACATCTAGCACCATCACATTGAACACAGGGGCCCCACAAGGATGTGTGCTGAGCCCCCTTCTATTCACCCTGCTAACACACGACTGCACACCATCGTACAGCTCCAACCACTTCATCAAGTTTGCGGACGACACAACAGTGGTAGGTCTCATCAGCAACAACGATGAGACGGACTACAGGAACGAGGTGAGCCGCTTGGCCTTGTGGTGCGGACACAACAATCTCACTCTCAACGTGGAGAAGACAAAGGAGATTGTCGTGGACTTCAGGAAGAGGGATGCACAACATGCCCCTCTGACCATCAACAGCACCGCAGTGGAGAGAGTGGACAGCACCAAGTTCCTGGGAGTGCACGTCTCGAAGGACCTGTCCTGGAGCAGGAACACTGCAGCACTGGCCAAGAAGGCTCACCAGCGCCTCTACTTTCTCCGCAAGCTGAAAAGGGCTGGAGCTTCAACCCCCATCATGTGCACCTTCTACAGGGGTGCCATAGAAAGTGTCCTGACCAGCTGCATCACGGTGTGGTTTGGTGCATGTACTGCATCATGCCGCAAGAGCCTCCAGCGCATCGTGAGAGCAGCTGAGAAGATCGTCGGCACCTCCTTGCCCTCACTGCAGGACTTACACAGCAAACGCCTCACTCGGAAAGCCCACTGCATGGCAGGTGATCCCACACACCCACTACACAGCCGCTTTAGACTGCTGCCATCAGGGAGGAGACTGAGGAGTCTCCAGGCTCGTACCAGTAGACTGAGAGACAGCTCTGTTCATCAGGCAGTCAGAATGCTAAACACTCTGCCTGCTCTGCCTCCCCTCCCATTTGAACTGCCTTAACACAAAAAACTTTCTCACACATTACCACTCAACACAAAGTTTTTAACACTGGACTCTGTGTCATCAAACGGGTTATTCACTAAACTCTCGGTCATGTGCTCATTCAGTTTGCACTACTTCTCATATTTGCACTAATGTTTGTATTACATTACTGCCTATAGTCATACTACTGTTTACATTCACTGTTTACATTTATTAATACGGTTTACATTTATTACTACTGCTTTACATTTATTACTACTGTTTACATTTACACTACTTTTATCTACACTACTGCAGATACATATACAGCATTCTCTGACTAGCCTTATCTAAGGATGCCAAATGTGCCTTATGTGCCTCACTGCATATGCCACTTTGCCTATATACCAACATCAAATACCTCATACATATACTGTGTACATTAACTTATATGCTGCTGTGCCACTCTTTGCAAATGTCAATGCTAGAACCTTCAGTTTATTTTATAGATATACTTTTTATACTTTTTATACTACTATGCAAAAACTCAGGACAGTATTACACTTTTATTATTTCATTTTATGCTTATGTTCATTGGGTGTTTGGTGTTTTAGGGGTGTTTGGTGTTTCAGTGTTGGTGTAAATTTTCATACTTTTATACTATTATGAAAAAACTCAGGACAGTGTTACACTTTTACTATTTTATGCTTATGTTTATTAAATGTTTTAGTGTTTAGATGGTTACTGTTGCACCGAGGGACTGAGAGAAACGCAATTTCGGTCCTGTGTATGTCCTGTACATATTGCAGTTCTGACAATAAAGTTGACTTTGACTTTGACTTTTGACTTTTTTTTTTCAGCTTATGTAACCGTTTTCCTAAACCTAACCTTAAACCTGACCCAGAGGACCAACCCTAAACCTAACCCCCTTACCCTTGTGCCTAAACCTAACCAAGACCCCAAACCTAACCCAAGACCCTTTACTCTAAACCTAACCACGTGGCTAAAGACGGAGCCTGCTGTCATCGCTTGTAACGGTGACAACGTACCTTTAAACCTCCTAGGAGGTACAGTAGGGGCAATCTGACTGCTACGTACTGTATTGGGATGATAATAACTGATAACGGCCATTTAATGGTTGATAACATCCGAAGCGGGTGGTCCAGATGACCTGACTGAACATTGTTGATTTCTTTACCTAGGTTACTGAGCATGAACTTTGAATAATTCATGAATGTTTTTTAGTAATACAGTGTATGTTAAAATGTATCATAAGTTACAGAAAGCAAGTAAGGCAAATTGGGAAAAGTTCTTTTAGTGATATGCTGGTGAAGATTCTCAGTCGTCCAGGACATGATAAAATCAAAAAGGCGTTCAATACAAGATCAACTGTATTTGTATTTGGACCTGTATTTGTATTTGTAAATTGAAAAATCCTCCTGGATAGGAGTCGAAACGTTTTCTGCAACAAATAAAGTCCATTTGATCTTGTATTGAATGCCTTTTTGATTCTTTTAGTGAACTTCTCATTAAGTCTGAATTTTCTAAAATAATTTTGGAAAACAAACTCATAGGAAAAGAATACTTGTGTTTGCAAGAATTTTTTTTTTTTTTTACAAGAATCTACATAGAGTATCCATTTATCTCAAATGCCAAATTTTTGTAAGTCTTCTTGTAAACAATGTAAGTTCAGTGTTAAAGTCAGAAAACATTAATAATGACTATTTTAAAACAAAGGAGACCTGAGGGTGGGCTGACAGTCCTGTCTGTGGACCAGAGTGGTAGGTGGTTTAAAGTAATGAGATGCCGGGCAGTAGGTGGATTCAGATCAGGATGATTAATCAGGGACAATCAAAGAATGCAGTGACTGCAAACCCATGACTGTATAAACTGTATAATGTATATATTTTATAATCGCCAATTTACAGAATCAGTCATACGCTCCAGTACTGCTGGCTTTATTGATAATTTTTATAGGTAAATAGTAGCATTCTTTGAAGGATTGCATATCATCTACTGCCTTACATATCACTGTCCTAAACGAAGACCTTGCAACATCTGAGAGTGCTAAGAGTAAGTCTTGGTAATGACTCTCAGCTATTAGCAGAATAAATTGTAGCTCAATATGTGTACAACTGGCTGAGCTGAAGCTATTTGTACACTTGTTAGGGTCAGTTAGCTGTGGATGCTGTCCTGATTTGGGTCAAATGCAAAAGTTAATCAGTTGTAGATGAACGTCCAACGATCACTTTATAATTTCATTAAATTATTCTGTTGGTTCCTGTGAAACTTTGCCAACACACACACTTGTACACATCATTCGCTTCTGTTATCTGGGTTTATGTTTGGTCAGTGAAGATAGAGCAAGAGAAGCAGTTCTGATCAGAAGAACCGCCTGACTGTTCTTCAGAGGAGATTACCCTCTGGAGTATGCACATCATCATAGGTGTCTTTGCAATGCAGCATTTCATCTTCTATAATCTTGGACTAATTAATCCCGCAGTGTTCCTGATCCAGTTGGACAGGAGGAGACACTTGTTAGTTGAAACAGGTCCTGCACAACGCAAACAGTCCTGTGGGGTGGGGGACTCTGGAAACCATGTGCACCACCATCATGGTTCTCTCCACGTTGGCTTTGGTACTGCGCAAATATCTCTTTGGTCGAGTGAGAACGTAAGTTTCTGTAGCCTTTTTAAACCCTTTGTTTACAGTACTGTATTTATTTTTGTAATTGGATGAGATCTAAATCCCCTGGTGACCTACATGTTTTTAACAGTGGTCTTTAATGAGGATCACAACTTGCTGCTTGTTTAATGATCATCATTTTTATATTTTTTATTAATTTATCAAAGCTTGGAATAGTGGATTAGTCTCAAAGTTTCCTCCATTTTTAATTTAAATGATCAACAATACCTTCATTCAAAAGCATTATGGTGCAAACAAAAAATAAAATAAATCTGTCCTAGAAAAACTACCCTTCTCTGTTTTTCATCCTGGCATTATTTTCAGTTTGCACATTAGGAGTCAAGTTTGGTTTGATCAAAAGTAAAGTTGTGTTAAGTAATCCAAAGAAAAACATTTTGACCAAATTCTGACTTTCTTCTGCAAGTTCTGACAAAAACAGTTAATCTGTGAGTCATTAACGTGTGTCGTCAGTGCTTGAAACACTAATATATTATAACTGAATTGTCTTCACCTCAGCTGCAGAATCAAAATCGTTTAGTTTAGTGCATAAAAAGATCCTTCAGTTCTTTAAAAAAAGAATTCAGTGATGCGGTTCAGCTTTAAATTTGGCTTGAGTGGCTCTTGTTTTTCTCACTTGGATGTTTCAGATGTGTTCAGATTCTTGCTGCTCTCTGCAGCAAGGTGTGGAGCCTCACTTGTCGTCTCTTTCAGAGCAGGACGAGTTAGTCATTTTCCAACAGACCAGATTGTCTTGAGATCCTCAGCACCCCCCAGGCGGAATCTGACCTCAGATCTTTAGCTCGTATGCCGTGACACCTCAGGAGCAACAAAGCAATTATGGAGCATGAAAAACACCACAGTTTGTGGCTTGGATTTAATCTGAGATGACTTTGCAGAGAAACCTTTCTTCAAATAATGTTTTTTCCAGTTAGCTGGCCCCACAGCAGATGTTTTGTGACTGAAGGGGATCTGGATGCTGTTTTTGAAAAGCTAAAAGGTGGCAAATGTTGAATGCAAATGGCAAGATTTTTCTCCTGAAGGCTGCAGTTAGATCACTGCAGATTTAAGATGTTTATTTTATTTACAATAAAACACTTATATATAAGTCACTTTTTAGAAAATCAAAAATACAATTATAACCAAGAATTTAGTCGTTTAGATGATTCACCAAAAAAAAAATGTACTAAAGAAAAAAATGTGTATTCAATTCACTTTACGTATTTATATAGCGCCAAGTCACAACAGAAGTCATTTCAGGGCACTGAACAGAAACATTCATATTTAAAGATAACAAATTAATGTTATTTATCTGAAGAGCAGACTGTTTTGAATTTAACACCATCACAAAACTCATCTTGAGCAAGCATGAAGGTGACAGTGGAAAGGAAAAACTCCCTCATGAGGAAGAAATGTTGAAATGTTTTGAATAGATAACATTTTCAGGATCATTATTTTATCAAATGCAAGGATTTCAGATGATATAATAATCTTCAGTTAAATACTGTATCATCTTTTCATTTTGAAATTAAGAAAATACAATTAATTTAAAAAATACTATAATGTGCTCACATTATGAACATGAAAAACCACAGAACCTGTGTCCTATTGGCAGATGATACCACTTTTTTTGTTTGTTTGTTTGTTTGGGTAAAGACAAGTGTTGGAGTTGATGCAGACAGAATTTGTAAAATACAAACTTGGTTTAAACTTAATAAATTATCATTAAATCTAGATAAAACTAATTACATGATATTCAGTAATAAAAAGAAAACTGTTGATGTTCCATTCAAAATTGAGGGTGTTGAGATTTGTAGAGTGAGTGAGGTGAAGTTTTTGGGTGTTATTATTGATGACAAACTGACATGGAAACAACACATAAATTCTGTAAGAATAAAAATAGCTAAATCGATTGCAGTACTGTACAAAGTCAGAGACTTATTAAATGATAAAGCTCTGTATTTGTTGTATAACACAATCATTGTTCTACACTTAATCTATTATATTGATGTTTGGGGGAAAGCGTGTAAAACAATTACCGTATTTTTCGGCGTACACGTCGCACTGCCGTACACGTCGCATCAGTCCAATTATGTCCAATTTTTTTTTTTTTTTTTTTCTTTCGGCTTTATTCCCTGCGTTAGGGGTTGCCACAGCGAACTGGTCGCACGAAGATTTGGCAGTTGTTTTTACGCCGGATGCCCTTCCTGACACAACCACAGACCACCGAGCAACCACAGCCCTCTGTGTGGAGCAGAGAGCTGAAATTGTGAATAAAAACTGAGTGCAAAGATGTGGAGATGGCAAATGTCAATATTTTATTCATAATAGTACATAGATGACAGATAAAAAGTTTAATCTGAGTAAATGGAACATTTCAAAAGAAAAATATGTTGATTCAAAATTTCACAGTGTCAACAAATCCCAAAAAAGTTGGGACAAGTAGCAATAAGTGGCTGGAAAAAGGAAATTGAGCATATAACGAACAGCTGGAAGACCAATTAACACTAAACTAAACGGGCGGCCGTGGCGTAGTGGTAATGGCAGTCGTCCCCCGATCGGAAGGTTGGCGGTTCGAATCCCGGTTCCCCACACCATGTGTCGTTGTGTCCTTGGGCAAGACACTTAACCCCGAGTTGCTCCCGGTAGGACTGGAAAGCACCTTGCATGGTAGTCTGCCGCTACCGGTGTATGAATGTGTGTAGCATTCAATGTGTGTAGCGCTTTGAGATTTTCACTAATGAAAAGCACGTTATAAATTGAATTCATTATTATTATTATTATTATTATATCTAGGGTTCCCGGGGGAGCAGATGGTGGGGGTTAAGGGCCTTGCTCAAGGGCCCAGAGTGGGGCAGATGAGGGTGGATACAAGTGTGACCGCTTCACTTATCCCACCCACATCTTTGATGTTGTCGGTACCGGGGCTTGAACCGGCGACCTTCCGATCACAAGCTCACCTTCTTAACCTTTGCGCCACCACTCCCCTATTATGTCCAATAAAGTGGAAAAATCCATAAACACGTTGCACCACCGTATACGTCACATCTATTATGCGTCACCGCTGATGCGTTGCGTATGTTACACGTCACAGCTGACAACCCGGAAATGTGGGCCGGTGTTTTGCCAAGAATGAATTGGCTGCCAAATGGCCACAGGAGCATGCACGGAAGGACTTTAACAAGATTAACACTTAAAAACAATTAAGTCAAATGATGAAGAAATCCTATAAAATTTTAAATATAGATGATTTGTAAAATCTGGTTCATCATAGATTTAAGCGGGATTTATATATATATATATATATATGTGTGTGTGTGTGTGTGTGTGTGTGTGTGTATGTGTGTGTGTGTGTGTGTGTGTGTGTGTATTACACACGTGCAGGGCTGGACTGGCCATCGGGCATACCGGGCAAATGCCCGCTGGGCCGTCGGTGATTTTTGGGCCGCCCGGGCGGTCCTGTCATGAACCAAAAAAATAAATTATAGCTATTTTTTTGTCAATCGCAACGGCCGATTGGTTGATTTTCTTGAACGACATCGAGCTAATCCAATGAAATCTCTCAGCACTCTTTGGCGGCCCGACCAGCCCCTCCCCTTTAGACCAATCAATCAGTCACACAGAGAGGAGAAGATGACATGGCAGCAAAAAGCGAAAAGGAGGCGCCGAAAAAAATAGGATTAAAAAGAGACAAGCCCTTCAGGCAGATGCTGCAAAATGTATAAAAATAACCCAGATGTTTGCTGGTGGCTGTGGAGCGCGGCCACCTCAGCAGCAGCAGCCACAGGTGCCGACAGCGGAGGTCTGCAGGTGGATGAGGCCGAGAAATGGCGACAGGAGAGCGGGAGACCCGCGGCAGCCGCGCAGATGCCGATGCGAGCGTGGGAAATACTCAACTTCAGGTAAAAAGTTATGAAATACACATGACTCTGAGTCTAATACAGGGTGACCAGATGCCCCCATTACAGGACTGTCCGTTTCTCTCTCTCGCTTTTTTTTTTTTTACTTAGGCGGCCTTTTTTTCCTTACTTTTTTCTCTGTCTCCTTTCACTTCTTAAAGGTTTCCATGTTTGACGAAATATTCTGAGTTGCTACACTGACTGTTGCTGCTGAAGAGGTCTAAGGTGACATTTTATTGATGTAATGAGTATATAGTCTGTGAAAATATTACTCAGTCACAAACTTTGTACAATTTTTATACATTTTAATATTGGTAAAAAGTAATGTCTTACTGTCTCCCTCTATTCCTGCCGGTCCAAATTTCCAGAATCCTTATTATACAATGTACATTGTTCAGGAGGTTAACTAGACCAAGCAACCTTTTGGTTTCAGGCTTTAACATGACTGGGAGGATGGCGTAGTAAGTTTAAGTTAATTAGACGACAAGTACAAATACACCAACAAGACAATGTTTGTTATGTTATCTTATCTTTTTACAAGATAGCCGCGCTCAGACCAGCCGCAGCTTCATGGGCTCCCGGTTCATCCCTAGTTTTTAGTAATTTTAATAGTGTTTTTGTACCTGACTCTGCGCGTTTTTTGCGGGTGAATTATAGCCGAACTGAACTGCTAAGAATCGGAGCGGATTTACCACAGGGCACAGCTGATATCAGCAACGAACTCAAATCAGAGCTCGGAAGATTGGAGCTGTTAAGAACATCTTTCTGGAAGCAGATGCGCTCCGGTTCACGCTCCAGGGGAAAGAAAAGGAAGCGGTGCTCCCGAGGAAAGAAGCGGGGCTGCCGAGCAGGAATTATGACGAGACTGCGGGCAGACGCTAAAACCGGGAGACCCCCGATGCCGGCTCTTTTTCTGTCCAACGTCCGCTCGCTGGACAACAAAATGGATCTACTTCGTTTGAGAGTGACCACGTCGGAGGAAATGAGGAGGTGCTCTGTGCTCTGCCTCACGGAAACGTGGATCTCTGAGGATACACCGGACTCTGTTTATGAGCTGGATAATAGACTCTTTTTCAGAACGGACCGGTGCACCGAGACTACGGGGAAAACACGAGGCGGTGGTGTTTGTATTTACGTGCACAAAGATTGGTGCACGAACTGTGCTGTGATCAAAAGGCTATGCTCAGCTGCTGTGGAGCTGATAACAGTAAGGTGTCGCCCTCACTATCTCCCCCGCGACTATTCTGTGATTCTAATCAGTGCTATTTACATAGCCCCTGATGCTAATGCTAATGACGCCCAGGGAGAAATTCACGACTTACTCACCTCGCTGCAGTGTAAATATCCTGAGGGACTCTTCATTGTTTCTGGTGATTTCAATCACGTAGATTTACAGGCCTCTCTCCCAACCTTCAATCAGCACGTTTTCACAGCAACAAGAGGAAATAAAACGCTTGACCAAGTCTACACTAATGTGAAGGGGGCGTACACGGCGAAGCCACGCCCACCGCTCGGGGCTTCTGACCACTGCGCTTTGATGTTGGTCCCAAGACAGCTCCCCCCGCTGAGACGCTCGAAGCCGGAACAAAGAGAGATCAAACTGTGGCTCCAAGATAGTACCTCCATGCTGAAAGACTGTTTTGAGAAGACAAACTGGTCTGTCTTCAGGGAGGCAGCTACTGATGGGAGCTCAGTTGATCTGGAACTTTATGCGTCCTCAGTTCTGGGTTACATCAGCACATGCTCTGAAAATGTATCCATAAAAAAATATGTTAAATCTTACCCGAACGGAAAACCCTGGTTAAATAAAGAAGTCCGCACCCTGCTAGCAGCCAGGGACACTGCATTCAAGTCCGGAGATACAGAGGAGCTGAGAAAGAGCAGGAAAGAACTGGTGGATGGCATTAAGAAGGCCAAGGCCACGTATGCACAGAGGATCGAGGGACAGTTCACCTCACAAGACCCACGGAGCATGTGGAAGGGTATTAAATGCATAACAGATTACAAAGGCAAGAACAAACAATGCCCCAGGGACCCATCTCTGCCCGATGCCCTCAATAAGTTTTATGCACGTTTTGAAGATCCAAACAGACCAGCTAGCACCAGACTCACCTCATCACCAAATGAAGAGCACCTCAGAGTGACCGCAGCAGAAGTGAGAGGCAGTCTCAGAAGGATCAACCCTCATAAAGCAACCGGACCAGACAACATCCCAGGGAAAGTTCTGAAGGAATGTGCGGACCAGCTCTGTGAGGTGCTGGCTGACATCTTTACCACCTCACTTTCACTGGAGTCAGTTCCCACCTGCCTGAAGACCGCGACCATCATCCCAGTCCCAAAGAGCTCCACAGTGACTGGTCTGAATGACTATAGACCGGTGGCCCTCACCCCGATAGTCGCTAAATGTTTTGAGAAACTGGTCATGTCCCACATCAAGGCAACCGTCAACATCAACGAGGACCCTCATCAATATGCATACCGTGAGAACCGATCAACAGAGGACGCCATCTCCTCTGTGGTCCACACTGCTCTCACCCACCTGGATCAGAAGGACTCATACGTGCGTCTGCTCTTTGTGGACTTCACATCTGCCTTCAACACCATGATCCCCCAAACTCTGATAGACAAACTATCCACACTTGGACTAAGCCCCTCCATTGTAACTGGGTACTAGACTTCTTAACAAACAGACCACAGTCCGTGAAGATCCACAACTTCTCCTCCTCCACCATAACCCTCAGCACTGGCTCTCCCCAAGGATGTGTGCTGAGCCCTCTTCTGTTCACTCTGCTCACATATGATTGTACAGCCACACATCCAGGCTGTCATATTGTTAAGTTTGCAGATGATACAGCGGTGGTGGGATGCATCACAAACAATGATGAGTCCAGCTACAGACAGGAGGTGGAACACCTGGAGAGCTGGTGCAAAGAGAATAATCTTCACATGAATGTGAAGAAGACAAAGGAGATGATTGTGGACTTCAGAAGGAACAAACACACCCATGCCCCACTGAACATAGGTGGATCTGCGGTGGAGGTGGTCTCCAGCTACAAATACTTGGGTGTACA
>JBBPBX010035151.1:3098-18010 GCA_038048925.1 Garcialebias charrua
TTCAACAAGATAATGCCAGACCACATTCTGCAGCAATCACAACATCATGGCTACGTAGGAGAAGGATCCGGTACTGAAATGTCCAGCCTGCAGTCCAGATGTTTCACCTATAGAGAACATTTGGTGCATCATAAAGAGGAAGGTGCAACAAAGAAGGCCCAAGACGATTGAACAGTTAGAGGCCTGTATTAGACATGAATGTAGAGCATTCCTATTTCTAAACTTGAGAAACTGGTCTCCTCTGTCCCCAGACGTCTGTTGAGTGTTGTAAGAAGAAGGGGGGATGACACAGTGGTAAAAATGGACTTGTCCCAACTTTTTGGGGATTTGTTGACGCCATGAAATTTTGAAACAACATATTTTTCCTTAAAATTGATACATTCTCTCAGTTTAAACTTTTGATCTGTGATTTGTGTTCTATTCTGAATAAAATATTAGATGTTGGCACCTCCACATCATTGCATTCAGTTTTTATTCACTATTTGTTTAGTGTCCCAACTCTTGTGGAATCTGGTTTGTAAAAAAATATTTTATTTATTTTATTTGAGGTCTTGGTCTTGACTTGGTCTCAGGTTAGGTGGTCTTGAACACAACACTATAAATGGTAAATGGTAAATGGACTGTACTTATATAATAATAATAATAATAATAATAATAATAATAATAATAATAATATAATAATAATAATAATGAATTCAATTTATAACGCACTTTTCATTAGTGAAAATCTCAAAGTGCTACACACATTCATACACCGGTAGCGGCAGACTACCATGCAAGGTGCTTTCCAGTCCTACCGGGAGCAACTCGGGGTTAAGTGTCTTGCCCAAGGACACAACGACACATGGTGTGGGGAACCGGGATTCGAACCGCCAACCTTCCGATCGGGGGACGACTGCCATTACCACTACGCCACGGCCGCCCCTATATAGAGCTTTTCTATCTTGTCGAGATACTCAAAGAGCTTTACACTACAATCTGTGCATCATTTACCCATTCATACAGAACTCTACTAGATCTCTACAAAGAATAATCAGAGTTTTATCTCATTCATACACTGATGGAACACACAGCAGAGGCAATGAGGGGTTCAGTGTCTTGCCCAGGGACACTTCAGCATGTGACTTCTGGTGGAATCGAACCCTCAAATCTTGTATTGGAGGATGACTGCTCTAACCACTTAGCCACAGCCGTCTCATGATAGACAGTATCCAACATCTGCAGGTGCTTGTAGGAGCGTTCATGTAGAGAATGTCACTGTAATCAATGGAGGGAAGGAAAGTCACAGATACAAGGTGTTTCCTGACATTCAGTGATAGACATGATCTGTTTCTGAAAAAGAAACCCAGTTTAACTTTCAGTTTCTTCACTAGGTTTTCCACGTGGAGTTTAAAAGAGAGATGTGAATCGATCAGGATACCCAGATATTTATAGGAATCAACAAACTCAATAGGGACACCATTTGAAGATAAAATCAGAGGAGGATCTGCTGGAACCGCCTTCCTATTTGAAAAAAACATCCCTTTTGTTTTATCAGCATTTAGGACAAGTTTGAGACGGAACAAATCTGACTGGATGATGTTGAAAGCAGATTGCAAAAACTGGAAAGCCTTAGCTACTGTTTTATCTCGACAGTAAACAACTGCTGGTGAATATCTCAGAATGAAAGTAAAAGAGCTGCTCCAACATGCAACCACCTTGAGCGGTGCAATTCTAGAATTTAGATCAACACTAGATACACAAGAAGATAATTTAGATACAAGATGTAGAATTTAGAAAAGATCAACACACATGGAACAACCTCCAGATGCAGGAAAAGAGCCACCTGCATCATGAAAGACCTCACTCATCCAGCACACTCACTCTTTGCCCCACTCCCCTCAGGACGGAGGTTGAGGAGCATCAAGTGTAGAACCACTAGACTGAGGAACAGCTTCTACCCTGAGGCTGTTAGACTCATGAATAAATAAAATAAAATAAAAATAAACACTGCAAAATATCACATCATGCTGATGCTGATCTGTTTTCTTGTTGCTGTGTTCATCTGTGTTCATCTGTGACCATCTGCTCATACAAACTCATGTTCGTGCTGCTGTTTATTCCCACTATATTAGGCTTAGTGTATTACTAGTTGATGTTTTTCTTAGTTAATTCTAGATGTTATTACTGTTTTTCTCTTGCATTTGTTGTTGGATGTAACTGGGACCTCGTGTACATAATCTCGTTTTCATCTCATGTACCACATGCGGTGCAAATGACAATAAAGACTCTCTGACTCTCTGACTCTGAACAAGAAGCTACCATCACTCAGTTTTCTCTACATATCGGTGAATTTCACTGATGTACGGCTTTTATTAAGGGCAGCCAACTGTGAGAGCGCACACACACACACTCACACTCACAAACAGCTATGCATCATCTGGTAAATCAAGGCTTATGAAGAATTCTCTAAAAATTCTCTAAAAAGCAAGTTTACCGGTAAATGCAAAGCAACTCCATATGAGGCCAAACCAGGAAGTAAGTGTATCCTGAGAGCAACAGAATGAAAAGAAGGATGTGACATCCGTCATCCCACACGAACACTGGAGGACAACCAAGTGGCAGATGGCCCGGGGATTACCCCCCCCCACACACACACACACACACACACCAGCCAGCCAGGCGTTGAAGCTCGTGTCCTGGTGCGTTTACTGACCTGCTCTGTACTCACCCGTTACCTGCTGACCCACATTCAGAGTTAGTTTTATTCCTTTTTTCAAGCATCTTCAGCACTTCTTCATAAATAGAACAAATTCAGTTTCCTGAAAAAACTAAGAGTTGTGTATCCTGACGCATTCTCAATAATCCAGGTCCAAAAATCTAAAAAAGTTGAGTCTGGTCCTCTGGACATTCAAAAAACAAAACAAAAAATTGTAGAAACGTTTCGGAGGAAAGACAAAACTTTTCTACAACAAAAAAATTGTTTAAGTTTTTTGAATGTCCAGAGGTCCAGACTTAACTTTTTTAGATAAGAGTTGTGTACGAGTTGTGTACATTTATCTTTTGTTGTATGAACGATGAATTACAACTCACACCATTAAACTGTATTTTTACCTGTTCAAAAATTATTTTATATAGTTGTCACAAACTGTTGCAAACTTTATACTATTTTAACAATTATCAAAAACAATCAGCATGATTAGGAATAGTGTGTTGTGACTTTTGTGTTTTATAAACTTATTTATTTATTTTTTATATTTGACTACCAAATATTCCCAAAATAACTAGATTTAGAAAAAAGATTTTTCTTTAGATTTAAGTGAAATGTGCTCTATTTTTCTAGTTAACCTTGATCTTGTAGGAGGTGGTGAAGAGACGACACAGGAGACGGGATGTAGTTCTTCACTTTTAATCAACTCCTACTCAACTGGCGGGAAAACCACCCAACACCGCCTTATATACCAACACAACATCCGGTCCTCTGGACCTTTCACAATAAAAGCATCCTGTAACACATTCGGTCCACTGGGTGTGAGTAGAGCCCCCTAGTGGTCCACCACACACGCCCCCCCAGAACACCCAGTAAGGTCCATCACTAGTCCCGCATTTTAGGTTTGATTAAACGACCAGAACGGCTGAACCTGGGCCCTGCAGAACCAGTCTGATGAAGCGGAGGGCTCCGAGGAGGGCCTGCAGAAGATTCGGGCTCCAATGGACGTTGAGAGTCTCTGGCAGGGGGACAGCAGTCCGTTAACAATGTGGATGGAGGTCTGCCCCTGCGAGGAGCCTGGGCCGTAACAACCTGATCATCTGACACAACATGAGCTGGTTTAAGCCTATCGATACAGACAGTCTCAGTACGACCCCCTAAATCTAAAAGGAAATGTTTTGGACCTGGTTGAAGAACCCGAAACGGTCCATCATACAAAGGCTGTAGTGGTGTCCTATGTGCATTGTGTCTGACAAAAACAAATTTATAATAATAATAATAATAATAATGAATTCAATTTATAACGCGCTTTTCATTAGTGAAAATCTCAAAGCGCTACACACATTGAATGCTACACACATTCATAAACCGGTAGTGGCAGACTACCATGCAAGGTGCTTTCCAGTCCTACCGGGAGCAACTCGGGGTTAAGTGTCTTGCCCAAGGACACAACGACACATGGTGTGGGGAACCGGGATTCGAACCGCCAACCTTCCGATTTAGAGGACTCCAGACTCTTAGGGACAAATGACTGCGGTAAACAATGGTGTACCGGGCCGGGGACACGAAAAGGGGCCTCCTGAGGTGAAAGATGGAGCAACGGTGGAGCAAACTGTGGTGAGGGTACCTCAGGTAAAAACTCACCGGGGACGCGCACAGGTTGACCGAAAACCAGTTCAGCCGGGGAAGAGCTCAGGTCCTCTTTGGTTGCGGTACGTAAACCCAACAAAACCCAGGGAAGACGGTCAATCCAGTTGTCACCGGTCAATGCAGCACGCAGTGCAGCTTTCAATGATCTGTGAAACCGTTCACACAAACCATTAGCTTGGGGGTTGTAAGCGGTGGTCCTGTGAACGTTAGTCCCCAGACCCTTGGCCATGGTAGACCAAAGTTCAGAAACAAACTGCGGGCCCCGGTCTGATGTAATGTCTGAAGGGGGGCCAAAACGCGCCACCCAGGTAGACAAAAATGCCCGGGCCACCACTGCAGATGTCGTGGATGTCAAAGGAACCACCTCAGGCCACCTGGTGGTCCGGTCTATCATAGTCAGCAGATGAGTAAAACCTTGTGATGGAGGCAGAGGGCCCACCAGGTCTACGTGCACATGATCAAACCGCCGACCTGGGATGGAGAAGGGTTCCAAAGGTGCTTTGGTGTGCCTGTTAACCTTAGCGCGCTGGCATGGGACACACGCTGCTGCCCACTCCTTAACTGCTTTACGCAGACCGGGCCAAACAAACTTTGAACTGACCAGTTTCACCGAGGCTCTAACACCTGGATGAGAAAGGGAATGTAAGGAGTCAAAAACGCGGCGTCGCCATGAAACTGGAACCAGGGGGCGGGGCCTGCCAGTAGAAACATCACAGAGCAGGAGGGGACCTCCGTCATTCACCTGCCGTTCCTCCAACTCGAGGCCCGTGGGCCCGGACTGGAGCTCGAGTATTTCTGCGTCGCTACGTTGGTCCGCAGCCATAGCAGAAAAATCGATGCCAACGTATACGGGAGAGATCAGCACCCGGGAGAGACAGTCGGCCACCACGTTGGATTTTCCAGCCACATGCTGAATGTCTGTAGTAAATTCAGACACCGCTGCGAGGTGGCGTTGCTGGCGAGCAGACCAGGGGTCAGAAATTTTTGACATCGCAAACACCAAGGGTTTGTGGTCAACATATGCAGTGAACCGGCGGCCCTCCAGGAAAAACCTGAAATGGCGTGTGGCCAGGTAAAGCGCCAGCAACTCTCTGTCAAAAACACTGTATTTAAGCTCGTTGTCCCGCAGCGTACGGCTGAAAAATGCAAGCGGCTGCCAAACCCCGGAAACCTGCTGTTCTAACACAGCCCCCACCGCAACATCAGATGCGTCGGTTGTTAAAGCTATTTGCGCCGCTGGGGATGGATGGGCCAAAAGGGCAGCAGTGGCCAGTGCAGCTTTAGCATCACCAAATGCCTGTAGGCGTTCTGGTGTCCAGTCCACACTGTCGTTGGGCTTTTTCTTTTTCAGCGCTCCATAGAGAGAGAGAGAGAGAGAGAGAGAGAGAGAGTCTTTATTGTCATTTGCACCGCATGTGGTACATGTGATGAAAACGAGATTATGTACACGGGGTCCCAGTTACATCCAACAACAAATGCAAGAGAAAAACAGTAATAACATCTAGAATTAACTAAGAAAAACATCAACTAGTAATACACTAAGCCTAATATAGTGGGAATAAACAGCAGCACGAACATGAGTCTGTATGAGCAGATGGTCACAGATGAACACAGCAACAAGAAAACAGATCAGCATCAGCATGATGTGATATTTTGCAGTGTTTATTTTTTATTTTATTTTTATTTATTCATGAGTCTAACAGCCTCAGGGTAGAAGCTGTTCCTCAGTCTAGTGGTTCTACACTTGATGCTCCTCAACCTCCGTCCTGAGGGGAGTGGGGCAAAGAGTGAGTGTGCTGGGTGAGTGAGGTCTTTCATGATGCAGGTGGCTCTTTTCCTGCATCTGGAGGTGTAAATGTCTGTGATGGTGGGGAGACTGACTCCAACAGACTTCTGTGCAGCCTTCACCACTCTCTGTAGAGCTTTCCTCTCTTGCAACTGTGCAGCCTCCATGCCACACGTTGATGCTGGAGCACAGGACGCTCTCCACTGCACACCTGTAGAACGAGGTGAGAACTGGGCTGCTCAGACCAGCTCGTCTCAGCCGTCTGAGGAAGTAGAGTCTCTGATGACCTTTCTTGATCAGGCTGGTGGTGTTGTTGCTCCAGCTGAGGTTATCATTCATGTGTACACCCAAGTATTTGTAGCTGGAGACCACTTCCACTGCAGATCCACCTATGTTCAGTGGGGCATGGGTGTGTTTGTTCCTTCTGAAGTCCACAATCATCTCCTTTGTCTTCTTCACATTCATGTGAAGATTATTCTCTTTGCACCAGCTCTCCAGGTGTTCCACCTCCTGTCTGTAGCTGGACTCATCATTGTTTGTGATGCATCCCACCACCGCTGTATCATCTGCAAACTTAACAATATGACAGCCTGGAAGTGTGGCTGTACAATCATATGTGAGCAGAGTGAACAGAAGGGGGCTCAGCACACATCCCTGAGGAGAGCCAGTGCTGAGGGTTATGGTGGAGGAGGAGAAGTTGTGGATCTTCACGGACTGTGGTCTGTCTGTTAAGAAGTCTAGTACCCAGTTACAAATAGAGGGGCTTAGTCCAAGTGTAGATAGTTTGTCTATCAGAGTTTGGGGGATCATGGTGTTGAAGGCAGATGTGAAGTCCACAAAGAGCAGACGCACGTATGAGTCCTTCTGATCCAGGTGGGTGAGAGCAGTGTGGACCACGGAAGAAATGGCGTCCTCTGTTGATCGGTTCTCACGGTATGCGTATTGATGAGGGTCCTCATTGATGTTGACGGTTGCCTTGATGTGGGACATGACCAGTTTCTCAAAACATTTAGCGACTATCGGGGTGAGGGCCACTGGTCTATAGTCATTCAGACCAGTCACCAGTCATAGAGCGGACGCAGCAGTTGTGCTGCCCTGGGGAGGAAACGGTTATAGAAGTTAACCATTCCCAAAAATTCTTGTAGCGCTTTAACAGACTGGGGCTGTGGGAAATCTGACACCGCCTGCACTTTGTTTGGTAACGGGACGGCACCACTTGCAGAAATGCGGTGGCCCAAAAAGTCAATGACTGGCAGCCCAAACTGGCATTTCGCTGTATTTACAATCAGGCCATGTGCTGCCAGGCGCTGAAAAACCTCACGGAGGTGGGACAAGTGCTGCTCAGCCGAGCTGCTAGCCACCAGGACGTCATCCAGGTACACAAATACGAAGGACAGACCCCTTAGGACTGAATCCATCAACCGCTGAAATGTTTGTGCTGCACCTTTAAGACCAAAAGGCATGCGCAAAAACTCAAAAAGGCCGAAAGGCGTGATAACAGCGGTCTTAGGGACATCCTCCACATGCACAGGAACCTGGTGGTACCCCCGTACTAAATCTACTTTAGAAAAAATGGAGGTTCCAGCCAGGTGCACTGAAAAATCCTGGATGTGGGGGATGGGATAACGATCGTTCTCTGTGATGTTATTAAGGCGGCGGAAATCCCTACATGGTCGCCATTTGCCATCTGCCTTGGGCACCATGTGGAGTCAGAGTCAGAGTCAGAGAGAATTTATTGTCATTTGCACCGCATGTAGTACATGTGTTGAAAACGAGATTATGTACACAGGGTCCCAGTTACATCCAACAACAAATGCAAGAGAAAAACAATAATAACATCTAGGATTAACTAAGAGAGACATCAGCTAGTAATACACTAAGCCCTAATGTAGTAGAAAAACATCATTATAAACAGCAGCACGAACATGAGCAGATGGTCACAGATGAACGCAGATAGTCACAGATGAACGCAGCAACAAGAAACAGATCAGTATCAGCATGATGTGACATTTTGCAGTGTTTATTCTTATTATTTATTTATTCATGAGTCTGACAGCCTCAGGGTAGAAGCTGTTCCTCAGTCTAGTGGTTCTACATTTGATGCTCCTCAACCTCCGTCCCGAGGGGAGTGGTGCAAAGAGTGAGTGTGCTGGGTGAGTGAGGTCTTTCATGATGCAGGTGGCTCTTTTTCTGCATCTGGAGGTGTAAATGTCTGTGATGGTGGGGAGACTGACTCCCACAGACTTCTGTGCAGCCTTCACCACTCTCTGTAGAGCTTTCCTCTCTGCAACTGTGCAGCCTCCATGCCACACGTTGATGCTGGAGCACAGGACGCTCTCCACTGCACACCTGTAGAACGAGGTGAGGACTGAGCTTCTCAGACCAGCTCGTCTCAGCCGTCTGAGGAAGTAGAGTCTTTGATGTCCTTTCTTGATCAGGCTGGTGGTGTTATTGCTCCAGCTGAGGTTATCATTCAAGTGTACACCCAGGTACTTGTAGCTGGAGACCACCTCCACCGCAGATCCACCTATATACAGTGGGGTGTGGGTGTGTTTGTTCCTTCTGAAGTCCACAATCATCTCCTTCGTCTTCTTCACATTCATGTGAAGGTTGTTCTCTTTGCACCAGCTCTCCAGATGTTCCACCTCCTGTCTGTAGCTGGATTCATGGAGGGGGGAGGCCCACGGACTGTTTGAGCGCTGCACGATGCCTAAACGCTCCATGTTAGCAAACTCTTCCTGTACTATTGCTAGCTTAGTAGCATCAAGGCGGCGTGCACGTGCGAACACCGGGGGGCCCGTTGTGGGAATATAATGTTCGACCCCATGTTTTGTGTTTGTGTTTGCAAAATCAGGAACAGTCAGCGAGGGGAATTCAGACAATAAACGCTGAAACACATTACCCGAAGCTAAAAAGTTAGCATGCATTAAAGGCCCAGCTCCTCGCGTCTCACAAGGCAGTGACGAAAAAGACACAGCGTCGATCAAACGTCTGTTAGCTAAATCAACCAGGAGCCCGTGAGCACAAAGAAAATCAGCCCCTAAAATAGGGACTGAGCTAGCAGCTACCACAAAGTTCCACTGGAAGTCCCGTTCATGGAAACGAACAGTCACCAACCTTTCGCCAAACGTCTTGATGGGATAGCCGTTAGCCGCGGTTAGCTGCGGCCCGCAGCCTTCTGCTAACCTGTCGGAGCCGGTCGGGGGAACGAGGCTCTTCTGCGAGCCGGAGTCCACCAGGAACCGCCTCCCCGACCTCGAGTCTTCGATGAAAAGCAGCCTTTCCTTGTCGCCAACGGCCGCGACTGCTAGCGGGCGCTGGCGTACTCGTTTCCCTGCGGCTTGAAACTGCACGGTGGGACACACCGTCGTGCTTTGGCGCCAAAACGCTGGTGGAAGAAACAAAAGGCAGCTCCTGACCGCCTGCGGGCGACTCCTGCTACGACCACTGGCTCGTCCGGCGCTGAGGGCGATGCTTGAAGCTCGGGCGCCGCTGGAGATCCGGGGACCGCCGCTTGGACCGCGAACGTCCTCGCAGCCAGCAGGATGCGGTCGGCTTCGCGGGCCAGCGAGCGGTAATCCTTCTGCTGCAGAAACGGGGAGTTGGCCAGGGCTGTGCGCACTGGAGCCGGAAGCCGGCGGAGGAAGAGGTGGAGAAAAAGAAACTCACAGTCTGTTGATCCTCTCAAAGACAACATGCCTTCCATGAGCTCGAGAGCTGTGCCGTCGCCCAAATCAGAGAGGGAAAACAGTTTCTCGGCGCGCTCCGCGTCTGAGAGCGTGTAACGCTGCAGAAGGAGCTCCTTGAGGGCGTCGTATTTTCCCTGTGCAGGAGGGTCTTCGAGCAGGCTCATTACCCGCTGGGTGGACAATGGGTCCAGTGAAGCGACCACATGGTGGTATTTGGTGTCGTCTGCAGAGATCCCGCGAAGAGCGAACTGTGATTCGACGTGGGCGAACCACGACCGAGGTGCGTGCAGCCAGAAGTCCGGGATTTTAACGGCCACCGCAAAAGCGAGCGGGGCCGCCGGTGGGGGTTCCACAACCGCGGACAGCTGAGGAGAGCTGGCTGGACCTTCAGATGTCGTCATATTCAGTTCACGTAGGTCACCAGTGTAGGAGGTGGTGAAGAGACGACACAGGAGACGGGATGTAGTTCTTCACTTTTAATCAACTCCTACTCAACTGGCGGGAAAACCACCCAACACCGCCTTATATACCAACACAACATCCGGTCCTCTGGACCTTTCACAATAAAAGCATCCTGTAACACATTCGGTCCACTGGGTGTGAGTAGAGCCCCCTAGTGGTCCACCACAATCTACCATTTTGCAACAATTTTGCTTTGTTTCATTTTGCTACACTTAGCGTTTAGCGGTTTTCTATACCCTCCTTCGCGACTTTGCGGATCGTTTATCGTGGATTCGCTATATCGCGATTTTTCAAAGTAAGATGGGACATGACACAATTGGCTGATTGACGAATGAGCCATGGGTTACTTATTTAAAATAAATTATTTTCAATGATTTTACACCATGTATGCAGCCCACAAATGCAGGGGAAGCTCCCTCCCGCAGCTGATCAGCTGATATGTCCCACTGGCCAACAAGGCCCGATAGGACTCCTTCAGCTTGACAGCCTCCCAAATCCAGGGTGTCCACCACCGAGTTTAAGGATGGCCACTAAGAGAAGCACCGACAACCTTGCAGCCACGGCTCAAGGCAGCTACCTCAACAAGTGAGGTGTGGAACATGGCCCACTCAGACTCAATGTCCCTCACCTCAGCTGGGAGGCAGTTAAAGCTCTCCCAGGGGAGCGAGTTGAAGATCTCTCCATGCGCGTAGGCAAGGGGGGTTCGGGGGGTTCGAACGAACCGCCCACTTTTAAAGGAGAAGTTGACAGTGCTGAATTAATGTGGCTGGATAGCTCAACTGATAAAGCCTCCGCCTTCAGTCCCAAAGGTCGTGAGATCGAGTCCCGCATGGTACAACATTTTTTTTTTTTTTAATTCATTCCAAATTAAAAAAGCACAAGAAAACTATTTACAAAACAGCAAGGAATAAAACAATGCATTAAATGAAAGGAATCAGACGAAGAAAATAATCTTATCTGCCCCTTCTCAAACTATTTTTTTTTTTCAAACACTTGATTCAAACAACTAATTTTACATTTGTCTTTTATTGGATAAAAAAAGTAGTTAATATGCGCCTGTGAAGAAAGAAGAATGTGTTAACCACAGGCTGTGGTTAACACATTCTTCTTTTTTTATCCAATAAAAGAGTGTTTGGAAAAAAAATAGTTTGAGAAGGGGCAGATAAGATTATTTTCTTCGTCTGATTCCTTTCATTTAATGCATTGTTTTATTCCTTGCTGTTTTGTAAATAGTTTTCTTGTGCTTTTTTAATTTGGAATGAATAAAAAAAAAAAAAATGTTGTACCATGCGAGACTCGATCTCACGACCTTTGGGACTGACGGCTGAAGCTTTATCAGTTGAGCTATCCAGCCACATCAGTTCAGCATTGTCAACTTCTGTTTTAAAACGAACCGCCCCCCACAAAATTCTGGCTACGCCCATGCTCTCTGACGTGTTCTTCTGCGAGGCGTTCCCAGCAAACCCTCACTACATGTTTGGGTCTACCAGGTCTGTCCGGCATCTTCCCCTGCCATCTGATCCAACTCACTACCAGGTGGTGATCAGTTGACAGCTCCTCTCTTCACCCGAGTGTCCAAAACAAAGGGCTGCAAATCAGATGATACCACTACAAAGTCAATCATTGAACTACGACCTAGGGCACCGTGGAGCCAAGCGCACTTAAGGACACCCTGATGTTCGAACATGATGTTTGTGATGGAAAAACTATGACTAGCACAGAAGTCCAACAAAAGACAACCACTCAGGTTCAGATCAGAGAGGCCGTTCCTCCCATTCACACCCCTCCAGGTCACACTGTCATTACCCACGTGGGCATTGAAGTCCCCCAGCAGAATACAAGATTCCCCATTTGGAGCACCTTCCAGCCCCCCTGCCATGGACTCAAAGAAGGCTGGATACTCTGAACTGCCGTTCGGTGAATAGGCACAGACAACAGTAAGAGTCTGTCCCCCCACCTGAAGGCAAAGGGAAGCCACCCACTCATCTACCGGGGAAAACTCCAACACACAGGCACCAAGTTGGGGGGCTACAAGTAGACCCATACCAGCTCGACACCTCTCACCATGGGCAACTCCAGAGTGGAATAAGGTCCAGCCCCTCTCAAGGAGATCGGTTCCAGAGTCCATGCTGTGCATTGAGGTGAGCTCAACTATATCTAGTTGGTACCTCTCAGCCTCATGCACAAGCTCAGGCTCCTTCCCCACCAGAGAGGTCACGTTCCATGTCCCAAGAGCAGCTTTGGTAAGCCAGGATCAGAGCACCAAGGCCCCCGTCTTCAGCCACTGCCCATTGCATCAGGCAACCAACTTTTATGGCCCTTCCAACAGATGGTGGGTCCACAGGAAGGCAAACCCATGCTGCTCCTTCGGGCTGAGCCATGGGTAAAGATCCAGTCACAAGACACTTGCCGACGAGTCCCTCCCCTAGGCCTGGCTCCAGGTTGGGGCCCCGGTAACCCACCCAACAACACAGAGTTTCTTGCTGTGTCATGTCCATAAAAATCTTCTGAATCACTCTTTGTCTGGCCTGTCACCTAGGACCAATCTACCTTAGGACACCCTACCAGGGACAATTATACTTGTCCCCGACAGCATAGCTCCTAGGATCATTCAGGCACACAAACTCTTCCACCACGATAAGGTGGCGATTCAAGGAGGAGTGCATTCTGTATCTCCATTAAGGAGATCGGGTGTCTGCATTAAAAACCAGATTTTCTAAAATCAAGTGTGAACCATGATTGGATGACAACACCGCAGGGCGGTCAGGAGAGTGTCGCAGAGCAAAGCACAGGTGGAAAGCAGACAAGTTACATGTGTTGTTTCAAATATTAAAGGACTGTTGGCATCACTATCAAAAAACTGTGAAAGATGCCAAAAGAAAATACCTGTCTAATGTGATCAGTCACAATCCTCATGTTCCATTTAAAGTAACTGGTTCTGTTATTAACGCATCACAAACAAACGATTGAATCCTGACCTGCTGCATGTGAAAACTTTCTGAATTTATTTGTTGAGAAAGTCAATTCCACCAGGTCTCGATCTGACCTTCAGCTCATGACCCCTCAGTCTCTGTGCCTTGCGCGGCTGTTTTTGACAGTTTTGAACCTGTGACTCTGTCGTCTCTGTAGCAGGTGGTTAAACACTTGAAGCCAACAGGTCCACCAAGTGATGCTGTTCCTCCTCGTATATTTAAAGAGGTTTTCTTCACTGTAGGTCCATCAGTCCTTGCTCTTCTGAACAGCAGTCTGTCCTCTGCTGGTCCCTGGAAATCCTAAACATGCAGCTGTCCAGTCTCTCATTAAGAAACCCACTCTGGACCCCTCTGTTCTTGCTAACTACAGGTCAATCTATAAACTGCCATTTCTTTCAAATATACTTGAGAAGGTTGTGTACAACCAACTATGGGGGGGGGGGGTGTCAACGGTGCACACTGGACTGTTTTAGGTTCTACTTAGTGGCGCGTACTTTTGCACCACTCCTACTCTGCCCCAACTCTATTCAGCCCTTCACAGAAAGATCCCTGTTCCACCTAGGGCTGTGCAATATGACGATATATACTGTATTGTGGGGACGATAGAAACGTGTCTATTGTGCAACTTTCCTTCTATCGTCTCTATCGTGATAAATAAGAATAAAAAATAACTGTCGCAAAGAAGCTTCATATGGTGGTTTTGCGAGATGACGGCGCTGCTTTATGTTTGACGCACGCGCGGGTTTGCGACACATGCTTTACGTTGTTAAACTCGAGAGACGCAGAGACGCAGCCGACATGAAGCCGGTGTCACTCACAACAAGGAGAAACAGTTGCACAGGCAGCCCAAGAAGAATAACTTTTACCAAAAAGAGGGGAAAGCTCACCTTGTTAGCTTCCATTATTTCGCTCCGCTGAAACTCGGAGAAAAAATGGGTCCAGAGGACACGAACTCAGAGTCCAACCGAGTCCGAACTCGGGTCCAGTTAACCAATACAAAACAGACCAGAGACACAACAGAACCGGAATCAAACGCAACGTTTTCTCTGTTTCTTTTACTCCAGCTTCCAGAGCGGATTTCTTCTTCGTGGGTTTTATTAGCAGCCGTTGTTTTACCGCCACCTGCAGGAAAAATTTGGACCAAAGTAGAAACTCCTTTTCTTTTCTAAAACATAATTCTTATCTACTCAGATGAATTATGTGCAATGAATATTTATTAGATATGTGCCTGGCACCAATTCTTGTACTTTTAAGTTTGTTAATGTTAGACAACACTGCTGAGCAAAAGAATAAGCTAACATAATGCTCTGTTGTAGTGTGCTGAACAAAGCTGAGCTGTTGCACTGATTCAAACCCTGATGTGTTCTCATTCAGGAAACAAACTGTCTGATCATCCAGAAGCACCTTGTCTTCCTTAAAAACTACACAACGCAGAGTTGAGGGGTTGCTTGAGCTGGCTTGGTACAGTGGAGTGAAGCAGAACCCGGTTACATTGGAAATGTAATATAACTGTATTTTTCCAGATCGCCCAGCACTAGTTCCACCAGTACTTTTTAGCTGATTCAAGGCTGATTCAGGACCTTATTTGGTCCCTGCTAATCTGGTGGGACCGAGCGAGCTCAGTCGAGCTGAGTCAAGACCAAGACGTGAATGTAGGACACTGA
>JBBPBX010035151.1:18147-32216 GCA_038048925.1 Garcialebias charrua
CGGAGCAGCGGCTGGATCTATTTTTAAGATTTTAAAAACAATAATGTCAACACTGTTTTTAATACTCCCTTATCTAACTTCTAAGCCGTGCGTTCCTGCACGTTACAGCCGGGCCATTAACCACTTCATTGCCTAACGTTTCAGATGTTTACAACTCTGAAATGATAATTCAGCCCACAGTGTTTCTCTCCACCACTGAGGAGCTGACATCCCAGTTCAACTCTGTCAGTTTAAAGGCTCTGGATCATGATGCTCCTGTTAAAACTAAAAAATCTAAATTCAGAGCAGAACCTTGGCTGAATGACGTCACCAAGGCCGTTATGCTGCTATGCAGGAGGGCGGAGCGCAAATGGAGAAAAGACAGAATGCAGGTCTCTTTTCAAATACTAAAAGAGAGTTGACGTCGTTCTAAGAAAGCAGTAAAAACTGCTAAATCCTAATACTTTTCTGCTATCATTGCCTCAAACTCTCACAATCCACGAGTTCTGTTTTCTACCCTAAAGTCTGTTCTCCACCTCACTGAGCCATCACCTCTGGAAGCTTCGACTGAGCTATGCGAGAACTTCCTACATTTCTTTTTAGAAAAAATTGCGACCACTCGGACTCTCATTTCTCCTCCAACTCACAATCCATCCATCTCACCTCAATCTGTTGTTGCATTTGACCATTTTGAACCAATCTCTCTGTCTTCTCTAGAGCAAGTCATGTGCAGCTTGAAACCATCTGGTTCTCCCTTTGATGTGGTCCCCTCTCACCTACTATGCCCCTTTTCCACTAGTACCTGTAGTACCAGTACATGACGACTTTACTCTACTCAGTACGGTACACGTTGTGTTTCCATTATGCTTTCAGTACCGGTTCCAGTGGGTGGGGTTCAAATCGACGTCACCACCTCTCACCAGCTGGAGGCAGTGAGAAGCTGAAACTGTTTTTAGTACAGGGTGAGAATTTATTTTGAAAATTGTTGTATGTATATACATATATACAAGCCCAAAACCAGAAAAGTTGGCACGTTGTGGAAATCGCAAATAAAAACAGAATACAATGACTTGCAAATCTTTTTCAACCTATATTCAATTGAACACACTGCAAAGACCACATACTTAACGTTCGAACTGGTAAACTTTGTTATTTTTTGCAATTATTAGCTCATTTGGAATTTGATGCCTGCAACATGTTTCAAAAAAGCTGGCACAAGTGACAAAGAAGACAGAGAAATTTGAGGAATGCTCATCAAACACTTATTTGGAATATCCCACAGGTGAACATGCAAATTGGGAACAGGTGGGTGCCATGATTGGGTATAAAAGCAGCTTCCTTGACATGCTCAGTCATCCACATAGAAGGATGGGGCGAGGGTCACCACTCTGTGAACAAATGCGTGGGCAAATTGTCGAACAGTTCAAGAACAACTTTTCTCAACGAGCTATTGCAAGGAATTTAGGAATTTCACCATCTACGGTCCGTAATATCATCAAAAGGTTCAGAGAATCTGGAGAAATCACTACACGTAAGGGGCAAGGCCGAAAACCAACATTGAATGCCCGTGACCTTCGATCCCTCAGGCGGTACTGCATCAAAAACCGACATCAGTGTGTAAAAGATATCACCACATGGGCTCAGGAATACTTCAGAAAACCACTGTCAGTAACTACAGTTCGTCGCTACATCTGTAAGTGCAAGTTAAAGCTCTACTATGCAAAGCAAAAGCCATTCATCAACAAGATCCAGAAACGCCGCCGGCTTTGCTGGGCCCGAGCTCATCTGAGATGGACTGATGCAAAGTGGAAAAGTGTTCTGTGGTCTGATGAGTCCACATTTCAAATTGTCTTTGGAAACTGTGGACGTCGTGTCTTACGGACCAAAGAGGAAAAGAACCATCAGGACTGTTATAGGCGCAAAGTTCAAAAGCCAGCATCTGTGATGGTATGGGGGTGCATTAGTGCCCAAGGCATGGGTAACTTACACATCTGTGAAGGCACCATTAATGCTGAAAGGTACATACAGGTTTTGGAGCAACATATGCTGCCATCCAAGCGACGTCTTTTTCATGGACGCCCCAGCTTATTTCAGCAAGACAATGCCAAGCCACATTCTGCACGTGTTACAACAGCGTGGCTTCGTAGCAAAAGAGTGCGGGTCCTCCCCTGGCCTGCCTGCAGTCCAGACCTGTCCCCCATTGAAAATGTGTGGCGCATTATGAAACGTAAAATACGACAACGGAGACCCCGGACTGTTGAACAACTTAAGCTGTACATCAAGCAAGAATGGGGAAGAATTCCACCTGAAAAGCTTCAAAAATTGGTCTCCTCAGTTCCCAAACGTTTACTGAGTGTTGTTAAAAGGAAAGGCGATGTAACACAGTGGTAAATATGTCCCTGTGCCAACTTTTTTGCAATGTGTTGCTGCCATTGAATTCTAAGTTAATGGTTATTTGCAAAACAAAATAAAGTTTCTCCGTTCGAACATTAAATATATTGTCTTTGCATTCTATTCAGTTGAATATGGGTTGAAAAAGATTTGCAAGTCATTGTATTCTGTTTTTATTTGCGATTTGCACAACGTGCCAACTTTTCTGGTTTTGGGCTTGTATATATATATATATATATATATATATATATATATATATATATATATATATATATATATATATATATATATATATTATATATATATATATATATATATATATATATATATATATATATATATATATATATATATACAGTGGTGGGCAACGCTAATCCAAAAATTAGTTCCGCTATTTCTAAAGCACTAATTAATTTATTTAGGTCCGCAATTTCAAAAGCACTAATGTCTTATGAAAATTAGGGGAAGCTAATTCTAATCCGCTAATTAAATTCAACAATTGGTAGCAGCAAGTTATGCAATATTTGCACTACACTGCCAACTAGCGGTGCATGAACTGTTATACAGTAAGTTGTTTGAGTTTCAGAGTATTTAGTTTGGTTCTCTTCAACAGGTTTCACAAGGACAAAATGTACCCATTCCAAAGTCTGTTAGCTAAACTGCTGACATATTTGGCTGTTTTTTTTTTCTTCTTTTGTTACTTTTAGTACCACTAGATCGCATGTGTCAAACTCAAGGCCCGTGGGCCAAATCCGGCCTACCATAACCGTTTCTGTGGCTCTCTACACCCTAGAACTTCAAGATAACAGTTGTAAGCATGTTGCTCTCAGGTGATGGGTCCCCATCCCTACACTCCCTGGTCTCTCTGTTAATTGTCTTGCTTATCTCCTCCATTTTGTTGTCCAGGTGTTTGTGATTGTCATGCTGTGTGTTCATGTACCTGTATATAAAGTCAGGGATTTTTTAATTGATAAAGCTCTGTATATGTTGTATAACACAATCATTGTTCCACATTTAATCTATTGTATTGAGGTTTGGGGAAAAGCGTGCAAAACAATTACAAAGCCTGTTTTTATTTTACAAAAGAGAGCTGTAAGAGTAATCACCAGAAAACATTTCAGTCACCCATCAAACACCTTGTTTCTTCAGCTAAATTTATTGAAATTCCAGGAATTGGTAGAATATAGTATTTTATCAGTTATGTATAGGGCTCATAATAACACATTAGACAAAGTTATTACAATCTTAAAGGGACAGATATTCATCAAACCACAATTCAGAACCAGCTTAAAGGGACGGTCTACCTCAATTCAGGGAGTTGGATTGTGGAATGTTCTGGAGAGTGATGTTAAAAATGCAAAATCAATTCATTCATTCATTCATTCAACCTTTATTTATACAGGCTAGCCTCGTTGAGTCACGGGGACTCATTTACAAGAGGGACCTGTCTCACTCACACCAAACAACCATCCACTCTCACACTCACACCTAGGGTCAATTTAGAGTCACCAATCAGCCTAACAAGCATGTTTTTTGGTCTGTGGGTGTTGTGTCAAATGACAGTTTTGACTTTTTAATTGCACCTCATTTGAACTCATTTTTCTTTCAACCTTTATTTTCTGTTACATTACATAGTTGAGACAGAGGGGGAGCTCTAGCCTAAACTGTGCTGTAGCTGCTGTGATGCTGATTAGTGTCTTAATGCAGGTGTGTGATTCTCTGTGACAATCAGTGCATGAAGGAAGGTAGACACGCACCGGTGAGTAGCAGTTACAGCAGTAAACCTGTCAGTTTTTGAGTCTAGAAGCAAACTTATGGTAAAAAACACAGTAGTTTGAGGTGATTTTAGGCCCTCTGTGAATTTAGAAGGCCCTCTGTGTTTGTTTAGTTAGTCTCTTGTGAGTTTTGAGTTAAGTTGACCAAATGCTGTTTTGAGACTCTTTAAGTTAAATCATCATTTTAGTTTAGATTACACATTTAGTCTTTCTATATTGTGAATTTCATGAAAGCAATTAGTATTTTGTAAGCTTAGAAATGAATCATGCAAGTCAAATATTACTTTTATTTCTCTAATCCTTAAATTACTTGCATGAAAATCCCAGTGATTTAGGCATCTTTTGTTGGCTTTGTTGGGCTGGATTTATTGGCTAAAAACAATTGTTTGTAATTATTTATTTGATGTAATTAGGTAAGATACAATTAAGATAACAAATGACAAAGTATTACAGTAACATTTATTAGAACATTTAGAAGAATTATCAAGAAATGGTCAAAAATAATATAGTAAATGGTTAAATGCTTTAAATGCTTTAAAATGGTTACTTCCTTGTTTGTCAGAATATGTGTTTACACAAGTTAAAATATGAATTTTGTATGTATTTATATGGTTTAAGTGATTGAGAACATTGGAAGCTAAGCTGTTGATCTGTTTTTTTTCCTAAGGTTTTCAACCTATTCATCCTATTCATACTATTCATTCTACTGATTCTGCTGCTACTGCTGTAGAACCATCTGTGAGAGAAATTAATAAAGTTGATGAAGTGAGTTGAGCCTACGTCTACCTTCTTCCTGGATCTTTCAAGTCAGATCAGCACTGGTTGGAGAAAAGACTTGACAGTTGAAAACCGAGCGAACAGCAAGGAGTAAAGATAAACGGCTTTGCAAATCCAGGTGCTGTGGACGCAAGGACAGAATGGCAGAAGAAGTCAAACAGCTCAAGAAGGAGCGGACTATTGCCAAGAGCCTTTTCACTCGTCAAGCCAACATTGTCATGAGAGATGCAAATATAATGGTTCATGGAGAACTAATGGAGGAATTTAAGAAACTTTCTGAATGTCTCAAAGAACTATTAGAAAGAAATGACAATTATATGTCAGGACTATTATCACTGGCAGACACAACAAAAGATGAGGAACCATATATTGAACAGCAAGAGGAGATTGATAAAACAGCAAGAGAGGCTGAAGAAAAATTTAAACTCATAAGAGAGACTGTTCAAGATAATTTGTGGTCCAGATATGGCCAGCAGGAAGTGATAACAGCTGTCCTGGAGGCTGAAGAAAGTGGACAAATAGCAACCGACTTGCCTGTCTTGAACATAAATGTTGAAGGCTTTGAGGTCCACATGAACCTTTTGGAAAAAAGGGTAAAGCAAGCTATTGAAACCATGCTAGTCTGGGAACGATGGATCCCTGTAGAAGAGAGAAGAACTTTTGACACAAGAGTAAAAAACTTAAAATCAATGAAAAATAAACTTGAACTGAGAAGAGCAGAATTTGTCACATGTCGGGTCACAGAAGCCACTAGTGGGAGGAGTGGAGCACCATTGCTGACACCCGTTGGTGCAAACCCAATTGTAAGACTAAAACCCACATCTCTTCCCATTTTCACTGGTGATAAACGAGAATATTATAGATGGAAGAAGGAGTGGGAAAGTTTGCAAAAGCAAGGGGAGCCAACTGGATCGATGGAGGTGAAGAAAATACAACTTCTGGACAGTATTGATGGAAAACTAGCAAAAGAGCTAAGACTGTCAACGTACAACTCTGCTGACGACATATTCAGAGTACTCTCAAACAGGTATGGAAACAAATCTCTAATAGCAATAGAAATCTTAGAAGATTTGGAGAAATTACCACCTGTGAAAGGAAACCAACCAAGAAAAGTAATTGACTTGATCCAGGTGGTGGAAAAGGCACTGACTGATCTCACTGACCTGGGAGACACTGGTGCACTTAAAAACCCACTAATGATAAAGACAATAGAAAGCAAACTTCCAGACTTTGTGAAGAGGGACTGGCTCATGTTCATGATGGATCCTAGTAACAACGTAACAACGGACAACCATTTTGACATGCTTCTAAACTTCCTACAAAAGCAGGAAGGCATACTGGAAAGGCTGGAGCAACTGAAGATCGCTGATAAGCCAGATCATTACCCAGTCAAGAGACCAGAGAAGAAGTTTGCCACCACCAAAACCACAAAAAGTGAGCATGAAAATGTATGTGGTGTGTGTGGGGAAGACAGACATTATAATAAACTTTTCTTCTGTAGAAAGTTTAAGGCTCTGACTGTTCCAGAGAAGAAAGCCACTTTAAAGAAATTAGGGTCATGCATGAAATGTCTCTGCTGGCATTCTGATGGAGGAAGTTGTAAAGATGCATACCTCTGCAGGAATAAAGAGTGCAAAAAGGGAGGCTCAGCTGACCACCACTACTTCCTCTGCCCCCAAAACACCAAAGTGGATGATGAGGTCTTACGGAAAAGCAGTCCAAGTAAGACCAAACTGACAGCTGACCAAGAACATTTCTTGTCTGAATTGTCTCCAGAAATGGCAGAGAGGTGCAGGATGGCATTCACAAATGGAAATACCCGAGCAGGTAACTCAATCAAAGCTCCATCTAAACTACTTGAAAAGCATGGACTGTCTGAGCTGCCAGTCATTCTGATGTTAATGGAGGTAACAGCTAATGCAGGTCAGAAGATTGGAACACTTATAGACCTGGCATCTGACACAAATTACATCACACATAAGGCTGCTGACCGTCTAGGACTACGCAGTGAGGAAATGACTCTAGTGTTATATGGTGTGGGTGGAATGTCCATGAGAGTGAACACAAAGAGATACCTCCTCAGAGTCCGCATTCAAACACCTACAGGGAAGGTGAGAGCACATGAACTGATTTGTTATGGGCTGGATGAAATTGCCAAAGTCCATAAAGCAATTGAACCAAGAAAACTTCAAACCTTCTTCCCAGAAGTGGAGCTTGAAGAACTGAAAAGGCCTAAAGAAGTTGAGTTACTGATCAGTCACCGTGAAGGAAGACTTGCCCCTCAAAGGGTCAGAGTGGTTGGAGACCTTGTCTTGTGGGAAGGCCCTCTGGGAAAGACTGTAGGTGGTGCTCATCCTAGTTTGTTTGAGAATGTTGAAATGGCAGCACACATGTCAAAAACTCACTTTGCTCGGTCAATGCGGACTGCTGCTGTGAAATACGAGGAGTTTCCAGTGCACCCAAGTCCAGAAAAAGTCCCGCTATATACAAGCCCAAAACCAGAAAAGTTGGCACGTTGTGGAAATCGCAAATAAAAACAGAATACAATGACTTGCAAATCTTTTTCAACCTATATTCAATTGAACACACTGCAAAGACCACATACTTAACGTTCGAACTGGTAAACTTTGTTATTTTTTGCAATTATTAGCTCATTTGGAATTTGATGCCTGCAACATGTTTCAAAAAAGCTGGCACAAGTGACAAAGAAGACAGAGAAATTTGAGGAATGCTCATCAAACACTTATTTGGAATATCCCACAGGTGAACATGCAAATTGGGAACAGGTGGGTGCCATGATTGGGTATAAAAGCAGCTTCCTTGACATGCTCAGTCATCCACATAGAAGGATGGGGCGAGGGTCACCACTCTGTGAACAAATGCGTGGGCAAATTGTCGAACAGTTCAAGAACAACTTTTCTCAACGAGCTATTGCAAGGAATTTAGGAATTTCACCATCTACGGTCCGTAATATCATCAAAAGGTTCAGAGAATCTGGAGAAATCACTACACGTAAGGGGCAAGGCCGAAAACCAACATTGAATGCCCGTGACCTTCGATCCCTCAGGCGGTACTGCATCAAAAACCGACATCAGTGTGTAAAAGATATCACCACATGGGCTCAGGAATACTTCAGAAAACCACTGTCAGTAACTACAGTTCGTCGCTACATCTGTAAGTGCAAGTTAAAGCTCTACTATGCAAAGCAAAAGCCATTCATCAACAAGATCCAGAAACGCCGCCGGCTTTGCTGGGCCCGAGCTCATCTGAGATGGACTGATGCAAAGTGGAAAAGTGTTCTGTGGTCTGATGAGTCCACATTTCAAATTGTCTTTGGAAACTGTGGACGTCGTGTCTTACGGACCAAAGAGGAAAAGAACCATCAGGACTGTTATAGGCGCAAAGTTCAAAAGCCAGCATCTGTGATGGTATGGGGGTGCATTAGTGCCCAAGGCATGGGTAACTTACACATCTGTGAAGGCACCATTAATGCTGAAAGGTACATACAGGTTTTGGAGCAACATATGCTGCCATCCAAGCGACGTCTTTTTCATGGACGCCCCAGCTTATTTCAGCAAGACAATGCCAAGCCACATTCTGCACGTGTTACAACAGCGTGGCTTCGTAGCAAAAGAGTGCGGGTCCTCCCCTGGCCTGCCTGCAGTCCAGACCTGTCCCCCATTGAAAATGTGTGGCGCATTATGAAACGTAAAATACGACAACGGAGACCCCGGACTGTTGAACAACTTAAGCTGTACATCAAGCAAGAATGGGGAAGAATTCCACCTGAAAAGCTTCAAAAATTGGTCTCCTCAGTTCCCAAACGTTTACTGAGTGTTGTTAAAAGGAAAGGCGATGTAACACAGTGGTAAATATGTCCCTGTGCCAACTTTTTTGCAATGTGTTGCTGCCATTGAATTCTAAGTTAATGGTTATTTGCAAAACAAAATAAAGTTTCTCCGTTCGAACATTAAATATATTGTCTTTGCATTCTATTCAGTTGAATATGGGTTGAAAAAGATTTGCAAGTCATTGTATTCTGTTTTTATTTGCGATTTGCACAACGTGCCAACTTTTCCGGTTTTGGGCTTGTACAACTACAGTTACCACAACCTGTGACTTCCTCGAATGGTGGAGATGGGAGAGCATTGGTGCATCCTGTGAGCCTAAATGTGGAGGGTGCCGTTGTGGCAATTGTCAGCCTGGTGGGAAGGAAATGACCCTTGCAGAGGAGAAGGAGCTGGAAATAATAAGAGAAGGACTCACTTATGTCATGGAGGATGTTCATGTCAATTCACCACATTGGGATACAAAGTATCCATGGACAGAGGATCCTGACACACTCCCTAATAATAGAAATGCTGTCCAAGCCACATTCTTAAGAACAGAAAAGCAACTAGAGAAAGAACCTGAATGGAAGAAAGCATATACTGATCAAATTCACGAAATGGTGGACCGGGGTGCAGCTATCAAGCTCACTGAGGTGATGAAAGAAAGATGGGAAGGCCCTGTGTGGTATGTAAGTCACCTGGTTGCCCCAAATCCTCACTCAGTGACAACTCCTGTTCGGTTGGTGTGGAACAGTAGCCAAAAATTCAAAGGACTTAGTATGAATGATATCCTTCTAAAAGGACCCGATGTGCTTAATCCCATCAGAGCTGTCCTGCTACGATTCAGGCAAGGTGTGTTTGCAGCCTTAGGAGACATCAAAAAGATGTATAATTCAGTCTGGCTGGAGGACCGTGAAATGCATCTACACAGGTTTCTCTGGAGAGATCAACCTGTAAACGACATTGAGGAGTTTGCCATCACCAGAGTAAACATTGGTGACAGACCAGCTGGATGCATTGCACAACTAGCAATGAGAGAAACTGCAAATCTACCAAGCTTTACTCACCTGGAAGAAGAACGCAGAGTCCTAGAAGAGGACGCCTATGTGGACGACATCCTCACTTCCCATAACAGCCTTGAAACGCTAAGTTTGATCACGCAAGGAGTGGAAAAAATACTAAAAGCAGGAGGCTTCTACTTAAAACCCTGGGTGTGGTCTGGTCAAAGTGGGAGGCAAACGAGCATGGGAGACATCCAACAAAAAAACCTAAACCCTCAGAGCAAAACCATTATCCTCCCAAATCAAATGAGGGATGAAGATAACAAAGCTCTTGGTATAGGCTATGATACTGAGGAAGACAAACTGTACATGCTAACCTCAATAAATTTCTCTAAGAAGAGAAAGAAAATGCGGATGGGTAAGAATCTTATCAAAGATGAGGTAAGGCCTGCAACACCAAATCCACTGAGCAGGAGGGTGTTATTGAGCCAAGTAGCCAGTCTCTATGACCCAATTGGCCTTGTTTCCCCAGTAAAACAGAAGGGTTCAATCCTTGTAAGAAAGGCATTCCAAGAAACTGCTAGTGGGAGGATGACTCATGAGACCTGGGACAAGCCACTCTCAGCTGGACTCAGAGAGGAAGCCATCAAGCTCTTTGAAGATTATGCCAACCTAAGCCAGATTAAATTCCCCAGAAGTCTGACACCAACTGACTGGAAAGGTCAACCTGTTGCAGTCACCTTCTCAGATGGGAGTGACAAGACTTATGGAGCTGTCATGTACCTCAGATGGAACACAGCACATGGAGCTGAGGTCCGCTTTGTGGAAGCAAAGGCCAAACTAACTCCACTTGACCAAAAAGGAGAAGCTGTAAAAGCTGAAATCTGTGGAGCAGTTTTTGCAGCTCGACTCCGGAAGTACTTTGAACGACAGTCAAGAATGCAAGTGGAGCGCTGGTTTCATTTAGTTGACAGCCAAACAGTACTTGGAGCTATTCAGAGAGAGAGCTACGGATATCAAACATTCTACGCTAACCGTATTGGTGAAATCCAGAAGATTGCACCAGTCAAAGATTGGTGGTGGGTTCCTGGTGAGTTAAACATTGCTGACATCATAACAAGAGGAAGCACAGCTGCAGAGCTGGATGAAGGATCTGTTTGGCAAAATGGTCCAGATTTTCTCAAATCACCGGTGGAGGAGTGGCCCATAAAGGCACCTGGAGAAGTTGCCGCTCAAGCCAGAGAAAATGTGAATAAACTCCAAAGAAAAGCTTTCACAGCCGCCATCACAAGAAGCCAGACTAAACAAAACAAAACTCGGCAACCTCCACAAGCAGGCCAGCAAGATCAAGTCCAAGATCCAGCTATTGCTGGAGGAAATCAGAGAGCTGGCTGGGTCAACAAACTGGTCACTGTAGAAAGATACAGCACCCTACAAAAGCTTGTTGACATGGCTGCATGGATCTACCGAGCTGTTAAAACTTGGATGGAGAAGTGGAGGAGAAAAAAAAAGACCTGATAAAGGAATCATCAGAGAGCAAACGTAAGAGTGTGCCCAAGCTACCCAGTCTCCAGCACCAACTCTGCAAAAGGACAAAGTAGACTGAAGTTCCCTGCCACCATCTTACACAGGGATGTGAGACGCCTCATTGTCCTCCTTCCCATAGAAGAACAACAACTACAAGGCTCTGGGAAAGTTGTGTGACCTCCTTGGGTTTTCACCAGGAGCTCAAGTGGGAGGTGTTGTGTCAAATGACAGTTTTGACTTTTTAATTGCACCTCATTTGAACTCATTTTTCTTTCAACCTTTATTTTCTGTTACATTACATAGTTGAGACAGAGGGGGAGCTCTAGCCTAAACTGTGCTGTAGCTGCTGTGATGCTGATTAGTGTCTTAATGCAGGTGTGTGATTCTCTGTGACAATCAGTGCATGAAGGAAGGTAGACACGCACCGGTGAGTAGCAGTTACAGCAGTAAACCTGTCAGTTTTTGAGTCTAGAAGCAAACTTATGGTAAAAAACACAGTAGTTTGAGGTGATTTTAGGCCCTCTGTGAATTTAGAAGGCCCTCTGTGTTTGTTTAGTTAGTCTCTTGTGAGTTTTGAGTTAAGTTGACCAAATGCTGTTTTGAGACTCTTTAAGTTAAATCATCCATTTTAGTTTAGATTACACATTTAGTCTTTCTATATTGTGAATTTCATGAAAGCAATTAGTATTTTGTAAGCTTAGAAATGAATCATGCAAGTCAAATATTACTTTTATTTCTCTAATCCTTAAATTACTTGCATGAAAATCCCAGTGATTTAGGCATCTTTTGTTGGCTTTGTTGGGCTGGATTTATTGGCTAAAAACAATTGTTTGTAATTATTTATTTGATGTAATTAGGTAAGATACAATTAAGATAACAAATGACAAAGTATTACAGTAACATTTATTAGAACATTTAGAAGAATTATCAAGAAATGGTCAAAAATAATATAGTAAATGGTTAAATGCTTTAAAATGGTTACTTCCTTGTTTGTCAGAATATGTGTTTACACAAGTTAAAATATGAATTTTGTATGTATTTATATGGTTTAAGTGATTGAGAACATTGGAAGCTAAGCTGTTGATCTGTTTTTTTTCCTAAGGTTTTCAACCTATTCATCCTATTCATACTATTCATTCTACTGATTCTGCTGCTACTGCTGTAGAACCATCTGTGAGAGAAATTAATAAAGTTGATGAAGTGAGTTGAGCCTACGTCTACCTTCTTCCTGGATCTTTCAAGTCAGATCAGCACTGGTTGAAGAAAAGACTTGACAGTGGGAGGAAACCGGAGTACCCGGAGGAAACCCACGCATGCACGGGGAGAACATGCAAACTCCACCCAGAAAGGCCCCGGACCGGGATTTGAACCGGCAACCTTCTCGCTGAGAGGCAGCAGCTCTACCAGTTGTGCCACCGTGCTGCCCAATGTATACATTTAAGAAAAAGGTCAAAAAGGACTTGCTCAAAAACTATATATGATGTAGCTTAGTGTGTTTGTGTATTACAGTTAGAAAAATTAAGTAGAGTTATTCATTTTGTGATGTAGTTTGAAGGTTATCATTGGTTGAACAAACTGTGAAATAAATAAGGGGCAGATATAATAAGATTTCATCTTCTTTCTGCTCCTTTCATTTTATCCTACTTGTATTCTTGTATCTGATGAAACTGTTTTGTATTGTTCTTTTAAAATGAATGAATAAACATCAAATCAAATCAAATCAACGGCCCAGTCAGAGTCCAGAACCTGAACCTGAAACCTTCAGAGAGCTGAGCAGAAACCTCAAAGAACTGAAGCAACAATGGAAAGAAGAGTGGGTCAGAACTCCTCCAGAACCAGGAGAGAGACTGATGAAGTCCTGCAGACTGATGAAGTCAGAGAACCACAGAGGATTCTGCTGCTGAAGGAGGTTCTGTTGGGTCAGAGGCACAAGCTGAGGTTAAATTTTAATGATTTTAGAACTTGTTAAAGATCATCCATCCAGCTAACTGTCTATCCATCCATCCATTCAGCTAAAAGTCTATTCATCCTTGTATCTGATGAAACTGTTTTGTATTGTTCTTTTAAAATGAATGAATGAACATCAAATCAAATCAAAAATAAGTCTGTATCTCTGTGTTTATCATTGTCGGTGAAGATTCTCAGTCGTCCAGGACATGATGAAATCAAAAAAGGCGTTCAATACAGGATCAACTGGACTTTATTTGTTGCAGAAAACGTTTCGACTTCTGTCCAGAAGTCTTTTTCAATTCTGAATGGAAGCTGTGAGAACGAGAAGTTTTATACAGGCTTACAAGTCACGCACCAACATGTGAAATTGGAAACTGAAAAAACACCACAAATTAAATAACATGCCCATTCTATTTAAATTGACAAAACGACCCATCCCAGCTTAACAAAAGGGGTTTGTAACACATACATGTAAATTGAAAGATCACACCAGGAGGTTCCCTTGAGGTCTCTGTTAGAAGACACAAAACTGTATGTAAATTGACAAACAACACCTCCCAAATAACAACAGAGGCTACTCAGAGAACTTTGTTAGTCTAATTTACAGACAAGGCATGGGAACATGCAAACTCCACCCAGAAAGGCCCCGGACCGGGATTTGAACCGGCAACTTTCTCGCTGAGAGGCAGCAGCTCTACCAGTTGTGCCACCGTGCTGCCCAAAATAGCAATTAAATAGCAAAAATAAAATAGTAAAATAAAAAAATAAAATAATAATAAAATAGTATAATAATAAAATAGCAAAATAGCAATAGCGCTACCTAGCGGTCGGAGGCCCAC